>WSTH01001084.1:0-14855 GCA_019616345.1 Ceratobasidium sp. 395
AGTATCTTGTTTAAATGTGCACGATTGACTCAAAACTTTCCCTGCCGGTAGCGCAGAGGACACGGCCACGCTCTCCGTAGCATTTTCCTTCTCGCTTTTCTTCTCTTGTTCGTTCTCGCTTATATCGCATACACGCAATGTCACACTTTACAAATCTTATTCGTATGAGCTAATACACCACCATGTCGCATACACCTGAGGCCACAGAAACGACAGACAGAAAATTCAAAAGTAAACAAAACTACTTAACCTTCGGACAAATAGGGATGTCCGGCACAGCCTTGCAGATGGCAGCGCTCATGAACGCCGGAAGGTCCGTCATGAAGATCTTGATCCCTGTAGGAATTTGGCGGACGCACTGTATAACCATGGTCACACCAAGGCCAATCTAGTTCGAGTGGACGTCATGTTAGCTCAACTCAGGGAAGGTAAACGATAGGGTACTCACGACCAACCCTGCTAGCGAGACCACAAAGCATCCCCACAAGACAAACCGCCAACCCACGTACGCTATGCAGAATGTTACGAGCGAAAATAGGTTCGGGTACCGGACATTGTCGTCTGAATCGTACGGGGTTGACACGTCCTGGGTGTACGATTCGGATTGCCTGTCCCCGACAACGTCGAAGAGCTCGAGCCCGGGTATGTTGGGAGGATCGACAACCAAGACAACCAAGAACACCCAGACTAGCCCCTATATATTCAGGTGAGTACACGCTTTGTGCGACCTAGTAGTACGTTTACATACCAGTACAATCCAAGTATCACGATTATACATATGTTCCGACAGCCGAGCAACCCTCTTCGAGCAGTTAACGTAGTGGCGACGAACGAGTCCAACGAACTTTGAGCGAGCAAACCGGGCGAGGAGATTGTTTTGACGCTCCAATTCGGCAATCCCGATCTGGAAGAGCGGGTCTTCGTTGTTTTTCTGCAGCCGGACTATAGTAGTGGTTAGGTCAAATATGTGATAATGAGCTTGAAACACTCTGCTACATACCGTAGTTTGGCAGAGGAGACTTTCGATCCAGATAGCACTTGATCTGAGAGACTTGCCCAGTGGTATCCGATAACCCCACGACGACTTTGTCGTTATACGCCTATGTGATGTGATCAGCATTAAACCAAACGATACTCAAAGATTGTTTCATACCGTCAAGCATCGGATAATCTCCTGGGCACCGTGTTCGATTGGAGCGAGTGGTCCGCTTTGTAGATCGACGACGGGGACTTTGCCGGTTGTGCTGCCCCTTAAGACGAGGTTGTTGGCGGCTAGAGCAATTGGAATGATGGGACGATGTGTTGCTCGCTCGAGGTTTGGGAGAAACTGGCGTTGATGCACTACCGGTCCCCCCTTTTGCGACATCGGATAGACTACGAGGGAATGGTCGAGAGTGGCAATTGCAACGAACCTCCCATCCGACGAGAACGCTGCACTTCCACTTTACAACAAGTTAGTTAACCGGAAGCAAGCTCAAGGGTTTGGACATACATGCTACAGACAAGACCTTTTGCATCGTAAGGTGTGCTATGATATTCGCCAGGGGCAGTCCATGTACTGCATAAAGGAATTGAGTTAAAAATTAGCTAAAGTCCGCGCCCATTTACTCACCAAAACCCGGCCTTGGCGTAGCCAGCAATCAACCGACGGTTCGCAAGAGACTCGCCCACAAATCCCAGCGCTGTAACCGTGGCATGAGGCCCTTCAGCCGGTTCAGGAATGGTGTCGAGAAGCTTCCACAGGCCCTCGCGTCCCGACGGAGGCCGGGAGATGACGGATACTTTACCTCCGTATCCTACCGCGAGCATGTCACGAAGGGGATCCAAGGCGAGCGCGGTGATTGCGGTGCCGAATGGCTTGAGGGGGATTGGGTGGATCGCAAGTGGAGTCTTGTTCTGTAGGATAAAAGCGTCAGCTGTGATTGTCGTATAAGATAAAGTGCAAACTGACGGCTGGGCTAAATTGGATGGTAAGCAGCCCTCCATCTGAACAGCCGGCAAAGAGTAGGCCGTCAGTGTCCCATCGAAGAGACATAGCGTAGAACCAATTCTCAAAGCTGAGCACGCCGATTGACTGGCCCGTTCGGAAATCGAGGAACAGGATGTTGCAGTCAAGGGAAGCCGAGGCGGCCCATATGCCACTTGGAGAAACCGCGGTCGCCGTCAAAGTACTCTTTTGGAACCGGGACTTGACGGTCCAGAGTGGTCGAAAGCGTTGATTATCAGGCACGCCCTGCACGGCAGGTGCACCAGTAGGCACGGCAGGCGCACCAGTAGTAGAGGCAGAGGTCACGGACATTGCAGAAAGAAATATGGATTGGAATATGTATCGATAATAGACGCAGTAGAGTAGTGCACGATCAACGTGTCGAGGGAGAGCGCAGGAGAGGGGGGATCTAGTCTGGTTTCCTGCTTAATATACGTGGCTTGACCAGACAACGAGAGAGACGCTGGCTATTTCCGAGAGTTTCGGCCCAGAACGTAAGTGACGCCGATGAGATTAGAGTTCCCCAACATTTCTGCGCAAGACACGTCATACGTGCAAGTTGATACGAGCGAATTTAGTACCCAGACGTTGTAGATTAAAGCAGAATATATCGGCTAGACTAGCAGATGTATAAGACAACGAGTTCAGCGCAGAGGTTGTAACTTAAGACAGTAACCGTTTATCCTAAAACGGAAGCGCCGACTCAGGTCGAATCACGTGCTCGGGCCTTTGAGGGTGGATGCGCATCTTCCAACTAGTGGATCCCCCCCACGAGACAACCTTATGTTCTCGCCTACTGTGCGCTCTGTGCGCGAGGGAATGCTCGCACAAGTTCTAGAGCTCCAGTCGGTCTCTCAGCCGGGCGACAACGAACTTGAGATCACCGACCCATCTGCACTTACTGGAGACGACGAGGATGTTTTCTATGAGCTACTAGAGCTAGAGGAGAGTTACGAGAACTACTACTCAGCGCGATTTAAACCTAGCGCAGTCACATTCGTATTGAGCGAGTTACTCGTTCTCTCTGCTAACGATCGCCACTCAATCCTTTCCGCACTCTCTCCTGGCGACCCAGAAACTCAGCATGTGTTATATAGGCTACGTGGGCTCCAAAGTATTCTCCCTCAAATTCGGTCTATCAAATGCTCCCACCCCGGTCTCTTAGCTCAGCGCGACGACTTAATCACTGTAATAAACATCGAGATTAATCAAATGCTCTCAGAGTTATGGAGGGAGCGAGAGATACAAACATCGGTTTCCGCTACTCTGTCAGCACACGGTATAAGAAAGGTTGACGCAGGTATGTAATTAACGAGCGTAAGACTTAAGTATCTCATTACCAGCTCCGCCGTAGGAAACGAGTTGTTATATCCCTATTCCTCGCCGCTCGTTAGTTCGGTTATCATCTTAACTGCTGTAATTCACGCAATCATGGGAGTAGCTCGGAGTCACTGCAACTTCATTCTATCCTCGCTTCGTGCACTAGTTACCATGGCTTCTAAAGGACTGGACGGCCGCCCCGCTAATCATATTCAGCACCAGTTAAAAGATATTCCTACGACATTACCGACGGCACTTCATCGCTTGAACTTAGCCCCAAAATTGGACATGTATGCATGCTGCACAGAGTGCTCGACATTGTATCCTCTCGGAGGTAACGAAGTCCCCCCAACGCCAGCCATCTGCGAAGCTCAAAATATCGAAGGGACTATATGTGGAGCTACGCTTAGCAAAACACATCACAGAGGGGCTCGACTCTGGCGAAAACCGATTAGTCGGTATAGTCACATGCGATTTGAGACTTGGGTTACTGAGCTCGTTCAGCGTGCGGGCGCAGAAGATCTACTGGAATCTGGTCGTCCGAATCCGCACCCTGGAACTATCGCTACGGATGTATGGGACGCACCTTATATGCGCGACTTTCTCAAGTCGGCTAATCCTACTTTCATGAATCCTCCCGCTGGAGACCTTTCGCTCGTAATGATGCTACATTTTGACTTCTTCAACCCATTTACTAACAAAACATCCGGGAAAGTACGTAGTGTTGGATGCTTCTTCATGGTCTGTCTCAACCTGCCGCCTGACGTCCGCTACAATGTCTCTAATGCATATTTGGTGTCGATGGTACCTGGTCCGAAAGAAGTGAAAGCCGAACATCTTCACGCATTTATTAAACCTATTGTAGACGACATGCTGGAGATGTTTTCTCCGGGAATCTGGGTATCCAAGACTCATAAATACCCTCGTGGTCGGAGAGTTCGTGCAGCCATCGCAATCAAGAGTATGGATATCCCGGCTGCTCGAGGATCTGGAGGTTTTGCCTCGCACGGTCACACTTGCTGCTGTCACCTATGTAACGCAAAACGCAATGCTATCGATCGTCCCAGTCTTCTGTCGTTTCAACCGCGTACCGTAGAAGCTCATCGTCAGATAGTAGACCTCTGGGTCAACGCTCCGTCCCTTGCCGAGCGACAACGGGTGTTTGATACATATGGAGTTCGATACATCGATTGGGTTAGATTTAGGTGGTGGGATCCCGCATGCATCGTCGTTGGACCAATGCATTGGATGAAGAACGTAATTGAGAAGCTCTTGCGAAAAAACTTGAACTGGAGCTGGGACTTACCTGCCGGTATCCCAGACAATCGTCCAAATCGTATAGATCCAATAACAACGCTGGAGTATGACTGGGGTACATGCGCGTTTTTATCTCTGGGCGAAGAAGATTTCAAGAAATCAAAGCTCACGGCTCCCATAGTGCGATATCTCTGCCGACAGAGGGGAATACACGATGTCGGATTCGGCTCTGATCGACTCGTTGAAGATCTCAATAAGTGGGTAAGTAACAGAAAATAAACGGCGTACATATCTACTAACTCAGCTCCAGCGTAAAGAACATCAAATTCTTTCAGCGGACGGTCGGATTACTGAGTTCGCACGCAAATTGTGCGGCGAGAACCTCCCCGGGATTTCAGTTACAGCTGCAAGAGCGCACGTTTACGTTACCAAACCGTTAGCTACGGTGACTTCGGTTACCGGAGGGTGCAACAAAGACGATCTTGTTCATCTATGCCAAAAGTTGGGTCTACCGGACTCGGGCCCGAAGGCAGAATTAGCGTCACGTCTCCTAGCCCACTATGTATGTGTGCCCATGAGCCGTTGGCCGCTGTACTCGCTTATACGATTTATAGGAGAACGTGCGCATACACGATATGCCTGACATAAATACGTCCGGTAGAAGAACTACGGCATATTCTTTCCTAGGAAAAGAAGTTTTGGCCGAAGTTAAAGCCGATATGATGCGAACCATCCTTCCAAGTTGGATGAAAACTCCGCCACTAAACTTCGCGACTACTAGCCATGGGAAGCTTCAAGCCGAAGAGCTCAAAAGCCTTGTCTTGGTATCTTTTACTATCACGCTGGTTCGACTCTGGGGACAACCAAACACGGCGCCCGAGTTCTCTAGCCGTTTGGAAAACTTTTTGCACTTGATGATTCCGATTCGCGTTATTTCTTTCCAGTCAATTTCTGATTCGGATATAGATGCTTTCGATTTGCATTACAAACGACACATGGAGGAACTCAAAGTGTTGTATCCATCGTGTTCTATTGTTCCTGTGCATCATCTTGGACTGCATATACCGCAGTTCTTGCGTTCTCTCGGACCTAGCACTCGCTGGAGCGAAAGCACTTGCGAACAGTTTATCGGAATGTTTCAGGACATATCAACTAATTTTAAGTTTGGTACGTACATAGGAACTGACTTTTTGTGTTCGAAACTCAACCTCACTTATCCTTCAGGTGATCTGGAGCCGACACTCCACCGGGAGTTTGTCATGGCGTCTCGTTTGAAGGGGTTAATCGAGCAGTCCGATATCACCAACTCCTTGGAAGATTTTGGCCAAGTAATAGCGGAATTTTTACGGCAACATATCCCTAATCTATCGAAAAATGTCTGGGAGATAAATAGGAGTCGCGAGACACTTTCCGAGCTGAACCCAATTTACGGATTACTCTTGGACTGGGCTAGCGCCCGTGGAGTACCCGTGCGCTCCAAAAACATACACATATGCACGAGTATTCGCTGTGGAAATGTCGTATATGCGCCTTATACAGCCGCGATCGGTAATAGTTGTGTCATGTTCTCCTCAGAGACAAACGAGCAGCTACTACCAGGACGGATCGAAAACATATTGGAGGAGTCGGAGATATATGACTCAAACAACGAGCCTCGTATAGTTCTGGTCGTTCGTCCATTCTGTCCGCTTAGTCCATCCGACTCGCTACGCGATCCATACTTAAATAACCCTATCATCGGCCGATCAGGAGCACATCTTGCACAATTATTTTATAATGTGTCCAGCGACGGCGTCCAGCTAATCGAGCCACGCGACATTGTATCTCACGTTATAATATGCCAATATGTCGATCCCAACCCCCCAGATCAGCGGGTTTCTCGAGACTGTATTGTGGTCTTATCATCTGACCTGGTGAGTCGCGCTCTGCTACTGCAAAATCGCACTATCTCATAGAACTTAGAAACACAAACGATACTGCTAGATACTCAGGATGTATTTACATCGCTTCGCTACGCATACATTCAGACTTTACAACGCATACATTCAGATGCAGACGAGCGCTTAAACGACCACGCGGCGAGCACCACACTTGGTTGCATAATCTGGGGAGGCGATATCAATAAGCTGAATATAAGGTACGATTGGATCACGTACCGGTCATCCCCATGGCCAAGCGGTTGAGCTCGGTGAAGCAGTTGGCAATGATAAAGAAAACTTCAGTTACGGTGTGAGCGATCTGGGCCGTATAAGTGAGCTTTGGATATGAACGACGGTGGAAAGACTTACAGTCAGACCAATCGCCACCCCGTGGCGGAGAAAGATTTCAAACGACTTGGGGTGCTGAGTCGCTGATATGTTAGCGTAGGGGAATGGTAAGCGAAGCAACTACTTACCGTAACACAGAATGCAACAAAGGTGAGCGTAGTAATAAGAAGGATCGTATTTTCGATGCGGTCCACCGTGGAGAGGTTTTTGAGGGCCTTGGGTTCCTTGGGTTCCTTGGGTTTAACGACCTTGATAGAGACTCGATCGCCGGGTAGAATACGGATGTAAGTACTGTCCATGCTGGCTGGAACACGAGCGAGGGCGAGAGCTTCAGCACGAGCGGCCGTAGCACGGTGCTCGCTAGCGGGCCGAGTATAGGGTACGAGCGTTGCATTGTTAGTGGCGAGGATCTCCGACGCGGTAGACATGATTTTTGTTGTAAGAATGAGTAATAAATGTAGAGGAGTTAGGAGGTTGGATTTTCGGGCTGAGTTTCTTCGGATTTTAAGCAAGATCACCTCTCCACGTTCGTCTCATGAGTATCACACCTCAGAGCTTCGCCTCAATGTCTCTTAGAGACAGACGCGTTAAGCGCCAGCGCCAGCCTGAGTTTCACGTGCTCGCTCCAAAGCCTCCACTCCCCCTTGTCTTCGACCTCGTTGCCGGCTGCTTGCATTCAATGGCAATATTCAGCAACCGCCGGCAACCGCACGCCTCCGCGAGCATATCTACTCAGCTCGGCGCAAATATACGCATGTTGCGTCTCTAGCACCTATCTGCAACTACCCGCAACTACCCGCCACCGAAGGGTAGTCCTTTCAGGTAGCCGCAATTTTACGCATATAATTCCCTTCAAGTCTTCCGCGTCAGTGAGCCCTAGGAACCTCAGTGATTTTTCGGCAAGTTCTGGGAAGGTTGCGCAGATCTCGTCAACAACCCTCACAAATGAGGATATCGACGCCAGTTCACGCGCCGATTGTCTCAAGAGGGATCCCCACTTACGGAATTGTTCACTGATTCTATAAACTACATACCGGTGAGATCTGTTGCACCTTTACACCCTCGTTATTATTTACACCTTTAATTTTTTTACCTGTATCATGGCACGTCACAACGGAAGTCCTGCCCGCCAATCCCCGCGACGTTCCCCTCGGCGCTCTCGCACTCCACCTTTGCCACGGCTACCTCGGCCACCTGCGGCTCTCCCGCAACCCGCGGCTCCTCCGCAACCTGCGGCCCCCGGTGAAGCCAACCCTCAGCTTCCTCCCCAGTACGTGCCCCTTGACCACTCATACCGGCTGTATACCAATCAAAAGCTCAACCTAGGCCAAACGGACATCAAGTGGAACGACCAGTTGAAGCTTACAACCGCTTGTCCCCTCGCGAGATTAATACCACGTACGTTTTTGTTCAATTGTTTAAAACATTTGACTATGGACTAAATTGGTTTTGTAAAGGCGTGCGCAGTGCGGTCCACTTTATTTCCGGACCGTCCCCGAACAATTCAGCCCTTTTGTGAATCCGTTCGTGAACGACGCGATCTGGTCTTTCACTCCACGAAGTGGGGTTGCTCGCACATCTACTTTGGGCCGTAAGGTTGGCGATGTTCACTGGTCGTTTCTGGGTGGAAGGGACGCGACGTTTTATGTCTGCGTTGCCGATCAGAACCGGTTGAGGTGGATTGGCGTTGAGCGAGGGTACCATCATCCACTTTACCCAACACATGTCCTTTACCAGCGCGAAAAGTCCGCTCCTCGTTGGATTTTGGCTCGAACTTTCCGTGCGTACGTGCGCATGTATGGCGAATGATGCGCATCGATTAGCTGGTCTAAATAGCTTCTATCTCCTGACGCGTTCCTCTATCTCTCATTGTCGATTACCACTCATTTCTGCTTGTTACTTCTGTTTGTTATTTCCGTTGACGGTGTACAAATAGCTGGATTTGTAACATATAATATAAACTGTGCTGGCACGTGATAATCAGTTATTTTGTGTCCTACGACCAAATCAAGTCTCCGGCGCGTTAAACAAATACTGGAATCTACCATGAGTCTCTACGCCGCTCGATCAAAGGAGTGTCAAACAAAGCACTCTTGGAGCTTGTCAGGGCGAAAGCCCCATCTAACTCTCGCTCACGGATATAAACCCCGACTTGCCGACCTCATTTTCTCCTCTCAAACCTACGGCTTGTACTATTTAAACTGCGTCGTGTTGCTGGTCAACATCTGGCTCTGTCTTCCCCATCTTTCTACTAGCCAATAGCGAATAACCTCTTTCCGATCGATTGCAAACTCTGGTTCACGATGTCCGCATCAGAACAAAATACTCAGGTGAGTACGTCTACATCGTTGCTTCAACAATATATTGATTTACACCGCAGGCCGCTCTGCCGCAAACCGCCGCACCGCACTCCCCACAAGTACCCACATCCAACCCAAGCGCACCATCTGCGCAACCGTTTGTTGTACCACCGGTCAACTCGATTCCTCCTGCTCCGTTTGTCCAATGGCAGCCTCAGCCGCCCGTACAACCCCCGCATGGCCAGCCTATTCCACCGTCGCAGGCGGCGCAATCTTCGAATCGTGGTCACCGTCCTCCCCAAGCTCAGGCCTTTTCTGCACCCACAATTAGGGGGCCGATCCCCGTGCGTTCTCGGGAGGACGATGAAGATGGCGAGTTTGGTCGCGGTGTAAGTACTCGCTTTCGCTTTACCTTTTCCACGTTTCGCCAACATGGGATGCAACTCATTTCTGTTAGCGAAAGCGTCTCCGCGGTGACCAGTATAAACCCAACGATGATCCGGCCCCGACTACGCGAGCACCTGTTCGAACGACCGCCGAAATGGTAATCTTTTATCTTTCGCCTGAGACTTAAGCATTAAACATTTCCTTTAGGCTCGCGCCAGCGCGGCATTGGCCGAATCTACGCGTGGACTAGCGCAACCGAGGGATCCCATCGGCGGCTCAAGTAGCCGGACAACCGTTCAGCCATCCAACACTGAAATGGCGGATGCCGACGATGCTCTGGATGGGGCTTGTCAGCGGGAGCAAGATGAGATAATGAAAAACCTCTACGAAGGCAACCTTGAAGACGAAAATGGTCCGGATATGGTGAGTTGACCTGCTTCAACGGTTTAATCAAACTTTTGAGGTCAAACGAATCAGCGCCAAATGTATCGTCTCGTGGAAAAGGTTTTTCTGAAGCAAGACGCCATCCTCCGCGGCCTTCGCCAGTCTCGCTCTGCTCCCAACGGTGGAAATGGGTCCTCACAGCCCGGAAATGGATCGTCACAACCGGCACCCGGCACAGGTCCCAGCAGCAACCAGCCACCTCGCACTTCCCCTCACCAACCTCCTAAAAAGGTTAACTGGGACCAAGGTGTACCATCAACTGAGCCGGCTGGTCGCCAGCCTCGTTTGGCGCGTAGAGTCTTAATTCAGGTAGCGTTCCTCATTTTCTCTCCGTTCGTGTTTTGGACTGATTTGTTTCCATTATTACAGAAAGAGATACGCCTGACCATTGTCGGCCTCCTCAAGTTGGACACCACCAAACCCAAACCGCCTCTACCACTCCCAGCTGCCGAAATTCGGTTTCCTACGGCTGAAAATTTTGGGATTCGATGGGAAGAGAAAGAGCGATCAATGTTCAACCTTCTCGCGGCCAAGTTGGTTGTTGAGCAGGTCTGCCGTGCGTGGAAGCATGCTCGGCTCACACAGGCTGAGAAGGAGGAGTTGCCCGCGATGGTTCGGGAACATATTCGATATATGTGCCGGATTCATATCAATGCCCTCAAGCCCGACGCACAGGCGATCAAGAAAATACAACTCAAGAACGCAAGTGCGGCATCTCGGAGGCAAACGGTTAGTCGACCTCAAATTTATTTCCTATAATTTATATTTACGGTGGTGTTTTTAGCTATACGAAAGTCGTTTAAAAGTCCTCGACCGGTTCCCAGAGCTTATGAAGCACCGAAATCTATTCATCCGACTTGGTCTCCAAGGGACCAGCTCCGACGAGGAAGATCCCAATCAGCCTAAGGTATATTTGATAAAGCGAATCAAAGAACTCTCAACCCGAGTTCAGATCCTTAAAAGGTGAGTTTAAGTCCCCGGACTGATTTGGGCGCAGGCTCAGTTATTTGTAGCAAAATCGACAAAGTTTATATCTTATGGCTCAAAGGCGCGGGTACCAAAGGAAGTCAGATGCACTGCCGTGTGTCTTCCGACAAGGTCAGCGAACGCTCGATAAACGTGGAGGGCCTTCCGATAACCTGCCTCAACCGTGCGTGGTTCCGCTCGTTGAGTGCCCCGGAACGCGATTTCTACCATTTTGAGGCGCACGTGTACGATTACAGCTTTCCGGACAAGCTGTTAGATCGCTGCGTCACAGGTCGCACACCGGACTCGATCGTTATGAGTGAAGATGATGCCGATGCCGATGCCGGAAATGGGTCTGGAACTACGACCGGGGCCACGAACGGGGCCGCGACTGGGGCTGCGACTGGGACTACTACGCCTGCGGCAACTGCAACTACAAATGGGACTGGAACAGGAACTGGGGCAGGAACGGGGGCCGCGGTCGCGGTTTAATTGTTTGCTGTAGTACAAGTTCTGTCTTGTTGTAATATAATATCAGAGCTGAAATGATCTTAATTCCATTACTCCCCTCATTACGCTCCTGCGCCTGAGATTATAGAAATTCCATAAATTGTAAGCTACTAGCGCTCGCTTATGTTAAGCTGCAGCTTATGTAATCCCTCGATTTCCTCGTGCGGTTTAGTCTAATTAACCACCCTCCTACTCGTCTTTGTTCGAGCAATGACGCCCAAAAATGCCTGGGGCTCCTGGGGCTTATATGGGACCTCTTCCCGAAAATCTCCTCCTTGCCTGACTTCCACCTTGGAACCGCACTGTCCGGCATTTTCTTAGTTTTAATTTCTTCCCTTTTTCACTTGCACGAGTACCATGTTCGAGCTTGACGACATCACAAACTTGATTAATATGTCTACGACTCAGCCTGAGACACCGTCCGATGCGTTCACAATCGATTGGGCTTCGGAGGTGAACACTACAGTTCCAGGGTTTATGGATCCAACGACGCCGAACCAGCAGAGCATTATGTTTCCTGGGCTGAGCGCAGGGGACTCGTCGTGGACGGCTGAGCCGCCCCCTTTCGGGTTTGTTCTCTCAATACTCTCAAACGGTCTATTACTGATATATTATTCAAACGGTTGTTGAAACAGATTACTATATGAAACCTCTCATTATCCGGATTCGGCTTCGTTACCTTTGCCGGTAATAGAGCCTTATCCTTCATCGGTGCTACCCCCGGGCTTGGACTTCATGTTCGCCAGTGCAACAACACCCACTGCGTCTACCCCGTCTACCCCGTCTACCGCTTCGACTTTTGCTTCGCCAGCCTCGGGCTTGGATTTCATGTTTGCCAGTTCAACACCCACTGCGTCTACCCCGTCTACCCCGTCTACCACTTCGACTTTTGCCTCACCGGCCCTGTCACACATCTCATCTTACCCTTATCCTTACGATCCATCATCTCAGCCTCGCACCACTTCAGTTTATGACTACATGTCCCCCTATACTTCGCCATCCCATGCTGCACTAGTTCATAACCCGCCTCGTAGACCGGCTCAGTACCACCCGATACCCTCATCGTTGGGTCCTAACCGTACTGCTCGCGCCAGGCCACTCGTCCTGTCCCAGCCCTACCCCCAAACTCCATCCGCACTTGCAAATGCACGTCTCAGGTATGTCGAATAGTCACTTGTTGCTTTTCGCATCTAAATTTTGTTTACTCAGGTCTTCTGTGTGCCCGTTGGCCGATCCAGGGTATGATTGGTCTGCCCTTAGATCACCCACCACCCTGGTGTCCAGCTTGGCGACGAGCAGTGGTTCGACAATAGCTGGATGGGTGGAGCAAGCCATTACGGCCCCGGTAGCGCATGGTCCATCTGCGGCGCCGGTAGAATCCCATCTACACGAGCTCCAGACAGTAATGTCTTCTTCTAACGACTCGTCATCTACCGCAAGCTCCCCTGCTCCGTCTCTGTCATTTCTACACGCTGAAGCGTCGCCTGCGGTTCAGTCCCGATCGCCTTCACCATGGAACCCCGACATAGATGCCACTGCAGTTTCCTCTACAGTGTTTTCGACCACGCCGACCGGACCGATGTTCCCGGGGCTTACCTCGACGACCTCATCGGTAGTTCCGGCTACACTCGCTGTCGCGCCACTGCCAATGTCCTTACCTCTCGCTTCTATGATCTCCTCTCCGCCAGCGCCTGTACCCAGTTCTATGCCGATTCCGCGATCAACTAATATGCAAACCGGGCTGCCGATTACCGGACCACCTACTACGCCAACCCCGGTACCGAATCCTATGCAAACTTCGACCTATTCTATGCCTCGTATGACAACTTCTATGCAAAACGCTATGCCGACTTCCATACCGACTTCTATGCCAACCTATATGCCAATTAATATATCATCTCCAGAGCCGACCCCTGCCCCAGCCACCCCAGTTCGGACGCCATTCCCTGAGTCTCTGTTGGCATTTGCGGCGAGCAAGCCCGTATCGAGTATGCCCACGTCTGCGCCGTCGCTCGATTCAGCCTGCTGTGCCCCCGTCGCGCTAGCTCCCGATGAGACAGGTGTTCCAACTTTGGACCCTGCCCTCGCTGCGACACACAGTCCCGCCCCCGCCCTAGCCCATCCCCGAGCCCAGATCCCAACCTCTGGCGGTCCGCGTACACCCGCTCATCTCTCGGTTCATTCTCTAGCGCGCCCTCCGACTCGTAACATGATTCGTTCTCCTACACATGCTCGCATCGATACTCCCGCGCCCATCGACGATGCCTTGGACACCTGGGACACTACGACAAATATCTTCGCGTCTACCGCCGGCCCTACGGCATCTTCTACCCCCGCGCGGATGCCATTGGCTTCCAGCCAACACACTCGGCAGGCTAGTTCCAACATTGTTATCCCAGCTTTTACTTGGGCGGATGTGCCGACCACACATGCGATTGCGCAGGCCGCAGCCGATGATGCGTTGAACGGCGATCAAGACGACGATATAGACCGGGAGATCGCTCTCGCAGCAGGGCTACAACTCAGTAATACTGGGTTTCAGTCTGCTGAGCGACTTACCGAGGGCGTATCCGACGGGTCAGACTTGTCGGGACGATTGTCTACTCAGGACAACTCTAAGCGTGGAGGGAAAAAAGCTGCTACCCTCGGGACAAAGTGGACGTAAGTACAGTGTGTTTTTCTGCTATTTTTCTGCTAACTTCTGACTCACAGGGGTGGGCCCGGCGGGGAACTTACAATACACGGATTACCACAGGGTATCGATGGACAAGTTCACCGGTGGACATTTTCGGAACAGCCTCTCAACTCCTTGGACCCCCAGGCCTTAGATGCGACCGGCAGGACTGAGGGCGATGTTCATTTCAGTTCCCTCCCTCAGTCTCGACGCTCCGACCCCCCTTTTGTTACTTGGGTGGCCGTAAAGATCCGCGGGACTGACCTGCAGTGGATCCAATGGCAGGGCGGGCACCCACACCCCGTGAACGCGGGGTATGTCCTCAAGCCCGCGCAGCTGCCGCGCACTAAACCTCAATGGGTAAAAAAAGAGACTTGGCTCAAGACAGTGGCGAAGGGTAAAGAAGTTGCTACAGATTCGGGTGAGGGACTACCGGGCTAGCTCTTGGGCTATGACCCCTTATTCTTGATTATAGCTTCTGAAAGACTTGTACGATGATTTGTGAATGAAGAAAATGAAGTGTGACATTGCGTGTACGAAACCTCATTAAAGTACAAATAGGCAAAGGGATGAAGACGGGGCGAGGGTGGAGGCGGGCAGGGGCAGGGGCAGGGAAGGGGCGAGGGCCGCTTGAGCAGAGTAAGGAGACCGAGCCGGAAAATGCTGCGGAGAGCGTGGCCGTGTCCTCTGCGCTACCGGCAGGGAAAGTTTTGAGTCAATCGTGCACATTTAAACAAGATACT
>WSTH01001085.1:0-14852 GCA_019616345.1 Ceratobasidium sp. 395
GATTCGCGCGACCCTCCTTCTGAGGTAAATATCTTCCGAATGGTATGAGCAGCTGCTTGAGCGCGATTTCGAGGGGTTGGCCCATTAGTCGACTCTTGAGAGGAGCGCGACAGTTTGGGGGCGGGGGACGTCGGCGATTGCTCTCGAATGAATCGGACGGCTCGCTCAGACAAATGGTACTCGAAACCTCGTCGATTCCGGGAAGAATAATAGTAATCGAGGAGTATCTGGGCGGGTAGGTGAATATTCTACCTGGAGCATATTGTTTCAGACTCACGTTGCGGGTGTAATTATTCAAGTGAACTTGAGGGCAATGAATTTGGTAGATGTTGTCGAACTGAGACCAGTCGACATCAACCTCAAACTCGTTGGGATAGCTATATGAAAGGGAACCCTTGGAGACCCGAGGCGCGTCTTCGGTATCACGCTGTGCGAGACGCAGCTCGGCACGTTCGAGGTTATCTAAATGTTCTCGTAGAAGTTCGATTTTCCTCTCCAAGGATCGTCCCCGAGCTTGAAGCACCTCATCCTGGTACAATGGCGGTAGTTTAGTAGTCGTAGTTTTCAAGCGGCGAATAATCCTACCTCTGCTTTATCCTGAGGACTGGCCATAGATACTCTCACAACTTTTGCGTCCTCCTTAAACGAGATGACTTCCGATAGTTCATCCTCCAGCACCTTGAGTCGTTCGTGGCAAATAGCTGCCTGTACTTGAATCGCAGCTATCCGATAGTTACGGCAATAGGTTTAGCTTAAAAACAGAGTGCTTGTATTTGCACTTACATAGTTCGGTTCCCATAAAGCAGATATGTGTATCTTCGTTACCAAAGCGCGATACCGCAGTCTTCGCTTCAGAACAGGATGTCGCAGCGTTGTTACCGGATGGGGGGTGGTCAGGCTTTTTGAAGTACATAATACGGGGGCATGAAGCGGCAGTGAACAACCAGAGGTCCGGCTCTTCATCGCTTGGCGCCCAATCAACCTCAACAAAGTCGTCCATATCGACCCAACGCGACGAGAGTGGCTCCTTTGAAGAATCGGGCATTGGAGGGCGTGCTGACGATGAAGTGTCGAACTCATTGTTGGGTACGGGGGGTAGATTCACTAATGGTTTGTCTGGTTCATTGAAGTGGGCTAACATAGCGCGCAAGTCAAGCCCTTTGGCAACAACCTCAGCTGCTGAGAACGGTTTGTGCGCTTTCTGCGTGGTGATGCCAGTGACACTATTACGAGTCGTTTCCATTTGATCTCGTTGGTGCATGTCGGCTTGAAGCGATTCGACAACCGCTTTGATGCCAACGCAAGGAGTAATGCCACTCGCCCAAGATGTCCGTGAATCCTGACGATAGACATGCGAGATGAAGAGAGGTGACAGTGAGAATCGGTACTTGATAGTAGCAAGGTGACGAGTGAATTTGACCGGTGGCGGTTTGTCAGACGGATAGAGTGAACCTTGGCGGACAGGCAACAGCATAGGACCATTCGGGGGATTGAACAAGTCCCACCAGGCGAAGAAATGAGCGAATGCTTTGGGGCTGAGATGGAAGCTGTTATAGTTCGTCCGGGTTAACGATCGACCATTGGCTGAGATCAAAGACAGCGAGAAGTGAATAAAATCTGAACGAAATCCAGCGAACGAGTCGACGGAGGGGTCACCGGTACTAGGGCGGAGCTTGATATCGTAGTGTGGCCGGAAGTCAAACCGCCGACATAAGCCGGATTTGTGGTCCTTATTGCAACCAGGTTCGCACGTACGCTCCAAAGCAAATCCCAGTCCAAATTTGACACCATTGGTGAGCTTGGCGCATATCTTCTGTAGGCGCGGTCGTTGGTTCCCTAAACCGGCTGGAGCAGCGAGATTGAGAGTTGGGAGAGGATTAGATGGAGTTTCGGTGCCACTTGTCCGAGATTCAACAAAGCCCTGTAAGCTATGTAATTTGTTAGCGTTGTGCAGTAAAGGGGGTCGCAGCAGATGGCTTACTTAGGGATACCAAATAACATCTGATCTCCTTGGAACTGAACCAATTCCTTCTCCTCGAGGTGATATCCAACAAATATTTCAGGGTTACCCGCCCAGCACAACACGAATCCAGCGCCAGTTCCGGATATCTCATATGGGTCTCGGGAACCTAGCACAGAAATTTAAGCGCATTGAAGGAGCTTCATTAACACCAAAACCAACCTTTGATAATAAGATTCAACCCTCCAGTAAAAGATATTTTAAGCTTTCCGTGCAACGACATCCGAATCTTGTCCCAGAAACCAAGCGGTGCTGATGGGTCTCGCGAGGGATGCGTCAAGGATTCGAGGATGCGCATTACATCAGATACACAAGGTTGATACGAAACGCCCCACGAGAGATTCGTCGGGAATGAAGACGTGACACGGACGCTTGGGTTTGCATAGGTCTTTACAGGCATCCCGGTTTTCGGCACGAGAAGAGAAAAGCCCGGTTGATTAGCTAGCCCTACTCCATCCGGGACGACGGTAGATGGCAGCCATTCCACCGAGTCAGAGGGTCCGATTTCTTCAGCAATAACCAAGTCCGTAGACGCCGTCCAAGCGGGTGATTGGTCCAAGTTTGCACGAATCTGAAGCAGTGGGAGCGGGTAGTCACGGAGTGTTGCCAAGGCGGAACGCATTTCCCAGTGAAGACAAAGTGGAACAAGTAAAGTGTATTCGGTATTCAAGGGTAAGCCTCCGGTGCGTTTCAAGAAATCGGCCAAGGCTGAAGGTTTGTCTCCCGCAAAACTAGGTTTCCCAATTTTAAGCTGAACACCATCGAACATAAGTCGCAGAAGTGAAGGGACGCTCTGGATTGCTCGGATATCCAAAGGAATAGGGACCTCAAGATGAATAGAATCCATTGGCTGTCCGAGCCGCCGGAGTTGAGTCTCTTCGCGTTTGGCTCGGGCCAACTTGGCAGTGTCGAAGGAGCTGATCCAGGCGCTGGAGTTGAATTGTTGTAAGCGTTGCCTTGCCTCGTCGATCGGCACAGTATGTTTGCTGCCAAAATGCCAGTCCCGAAGACCGTGACTACTGGGTATTGGTTCGGGGCTTTCGCGAGCTTCCATGTTTATAGCTTCGACTTTGGCATAGAAAGCTTCTTCCCTCACCAAACGCTCCTGTTGCTCCCTCAGGCCAGCTCTCCAAACCAAAGCCAACTTGGTTTCGAATGGGTCGTCCTCAGCCTCAACAACTAGCGAGCCAAGCGCGATTGATATGGGCAGGACACGTTTGGCATCTTCGGCTGGGGGTGTCTCGAAAGCTATGAAATGTTCCGACTTGACGATATGGAAAAGGTGTTTGACTGTTTTGGCGGCAAGGGAAATCTCCTGGATTAAGCTAGCGAGAGAGTATTCATGGGGAATGCGAATTCGAGCACCTTGGCCGGTTATATTGATGGTGGGTGGTTCTATATGAGGGGCGTGTACTTCAAAGTGTCTCAGTCGAAGTAGTTCGTCCCATTGGCCATCGATAGCCAAGACCCAGGCGTAGAACACTCCAAACGAGACTTCGTGACGATTTTCCCGAGAAATAGCTTTGAGCTTTTCGAGACAAATGTAACCTTTCTGCGTTCCCGGGAAATCAATCTTGGCCTGGAGGCTCCCGACCTGACCATTAGCGTGCACCAACATTCGAGAAGTAGGCAGGGGTGGAGCGTGCGATAGAGAATCGGATGATGGGGATGGCGGTATCTTGGGGAATGCAGTGGAGGCTAGAGCAAGACAATAGGCGTGGTGGACAGATAAGTTGAGCCGCATACGCTGGACGTTGGCTACAACGCGACAAAGATCATGAAATGACGAAGATTGAGGTATCACGGTACGTTTTAAGAGCGTGTCAACGCGCATATATGGAACGCTAAGGATTAGGCTTGGAACTGTAGCGGCCGTCGGAGTTTCCCAATCTGAAAGCGGGACAAATGCGCTCCCAAGGTCAACAATCGGCCGCAACTGAAACGAAGACACATCAACGCGTAGAACGGCCCCGCGCTCTCCAGCGTCCGAATTAAGTTCCTGGGAAATAGAAATCGCCTCGGACAAAATATCCTCCCGAAGCTGCAACCGATCTCTGTGCTGGGTGGACGAAAACCGCTCGTTACGGGTGCGATAGCTGTGCTGGCGGTCATTCATTAAGCAGTAGTCGATTACCAAGCCAGTCCGCACTTCAACACCACGCCTGACGGGTTTAGGATTACTTGGTGCAAAGTCTCGACCGGAAGCTATACAGGAAATCACTCCAACCGCTAGATGGGCGCTAACACCTGCAGGAAGTGTACTGATGGGTGATTGAGGGTTCGTGGGGGCATCTTTTGGAGTACGACCAGCTGCATGAGCCACAAGGAGATCAAGAACAACGCTCGAGGCCTCTACAGAAGTTAGATCGAGAGCCAGCGTATCTAGAATACCCCGAGTGCGCGCGATGAGCGTTGTGCGATCTGCGGTTGCAATATTCACACCATCCGGCATGGCCGCAAGCACCTCTCCATTCGCGCTGAGCTCGATTTGTGCAGAACGTAAGACGCTGTGACGGCTGGACTGAGACATAGAAACCCTGTCCGCAAAGATAACTTGTACGTCTGCAGGCCCAACGGAGGCCATTAGATCAAACTGCAGAAGGTACGGTGCGTCCATTAAGATTGTAGATTCGGTATATGCTTCGCGAGCTTGGTCGCGGCGAGCCCAAGATCTATGCACAAAATGAGAAGACCCGTGGAACTCGGACTGCGGGATGCGAAGATGAACACCAGCAAGCGTAGGACTTTGTGGGCCATGATCGTCAAGACAAAATAGAACGTTGAAACCTTTGGCCTGGACGTCAACTTCGAATCTGGGCATGTGCATAGTGGGAGATGAAGGCAAAGCCGGCTGCTTGGAAGGCGAGGAGAACTTCTTGGACAACTGTTCCAGTGCGCGAAGATCCTTCATGGTACCACTAATTATCAAAGGGTCGATTATGGCCTCAACGACCAACAGGCTCTCGTTAGGATCCATTCGAAACCCTTTGGTCCAAGAGGTGCTCAAGGCACCAGTCGCAAAGCGATCAAGTGTCAGTAGTGGAACAGATGTATTGCTAACTCCCATGATCCACGCCAAAGTCGTCGCGCCAAAGCCAGCCTCCAAAGCAAGAGCCTGCCCCTTTCCTTGAGATATCGAATTCCCGAGCCAAATCCGATGTAGACGATGGGACCTAGGATTGCTAACCTCGCACCTGAAGAAAGTATCGAGGATTTCGAAGCACAAGCGGTTGTGAATAGTGGAGGTTGGGTCGCTTCCATTGGTCATACATTCAAATCGAGGTAACCGCAGATCTATTCTCTTGAACACTTGCGCCAGGTCCTGTATAACCGTTAGTAACGGTGAGCCAACAAGTTAAGATATAAGCTCTACCAAGGTTCCTTGTTTCCTCGCTCGTTCACGGAATCGGCGTAGATTCTATTGGAAAATAAAATTCATTGCTATTCTCTGAAAATAAGGTAGAACCTACGGAGCCGGGAGTACCAAAAGTAGGTGACATAGGAGGAGAGAATGTATCGGGTACACGCCCGATTACTGGGGAAGAATCGAGGGAAACAGTTCGATTAGAAGCCAAGATATCTGCTACTCGGTGTGTAGAGGCAACCAAATTGTCAAGGTCAAGCGCAAGTGTCCCAAACGAGGCAGAAAAATCCAAGCTCTGCTCTTCAAGAGTCGCCCGCCTAGGTATGAAACTCACAGAACCTTTGAGACTGGAAGCTCCTTCGAGTTTAAACACCGAGACCATAGGTAACATAGCAATGACAGGGCTGCTGTTGACAGGTACCAGCCCAGGCCGCACAGTGCCTTCAATACGCCCGACATAGATAGACACTCCAGTCAATACATGAGTCCGGCCCCACGCACGATTCCAGGTCCTAGCCCAGCTTCCTTTGAGCCTCAACCTCCAATTTCCCATGCGAGCAAGCCGGCGCAGGATAGTTGTTTCCACGTCCTCCAGGGAGGAATCACCGATAACCCCTTCAAGCTGGGAGAATTGGACCTGAGCTGCCACTCGAACTTGCTCGACCGACACAGTGAAATCGTCAGCTCGAGGCAAAATGGCCGTGGCATGGTTGAGCTCGAAGTCGATAGCGTGCATCAGCGTTGGGAGGAATCGAATAACAAGACGAAAGACCGCGACAAATATGACCCGAAATATAGGCCGAAGTAGACCATCGATACTACGCGCCAAGGAGGGTGCAATGCCCTTAAGGACCACTAGCGGAGGAGCGACAGAATCGTTCGTTGGATTGATGAGCATGGAGAAATTCTGGATGCTGAACCTAGGTTTTCGCGAGCGCAAACCTTTTGGCTCCGCGGGGACCACCGGCTTGTCCTTCGGTAAAGCTGTATCATCGAGCTGTCGTTCGAACAGACGGCATGATACACCGGTGGTCTGAATACTGAAACGGAATGCGCCCCGACCGGAAGCGTCATGCTGACGTCTCAAGGATAATCCAATACGTTCAATCTCGATTACATGTTGGCCGTGGTTGATTCGGATACCGCGAATAGAGCGTGGGCTGACAGACTTTACGGAGCACTGAGGAAATATCTTGTGTAGAACGTAGGGACCACGAAAGCGAAGGTAGAGAACTATTAGGCCCAGAAAGAACAGCGAGCCAGCGGTAAGCAAATAAATCATTTTAGCTACATAAAAACTAAGTTTATCTTTTCAAGTTCGGAACAAGTTGTGCTCACCAGTCGGCGTGGCCAAATCAGCATCCCACGACGACGCGCTTATAATGCGCAAACAAGTTCCAGACCTAGATTCAACGAGAAATTTTGAATATAACCCGCACTTTTTTCTCTAGTTCCAAGCTGACGATTAAAGTGTAGAGTATGGTAGAAGAATTGATCGGTCGCCGGCCAGTGTCTAGGAACAACTGGTCAGGGAGTGGGAGGTGGATAGCACGCACATCACCTGACCTCATCAAGCTTACACACCGGGGATGCCAAGCATTTGGCCAAATAAAGATAGCCGCCCATAAGTGTCTTAATTCGGCGCTCAAACAAGCAAAGGAGCATTAACTGGCAGAATACATTAGATAGATGTTCAATAGACAGCTAATCATCATCTAGCTCCAGCTCCGACGGTTCACTGATTTTATCTTGAGGTAGCCACATAGAAAACCCATAAGAGGATCCCAAAAATGACCCGGGGTTGAAAACGTGGCAACCCTCATAAGTTAAGTCGTATCGCTCGTATTTATCTGCCATCACGAGCTTCACAGGCCTTTAATTTAGCGTTGTCTCTTTATGAATCGAGAGAGAAAGCTTACGGCAGTAGGCATAGGATAGAGACGAAGTGCCTGATCGAACTCCCAAAGGGTAGGTTGGATGTTTAATGAGATCGGTGAAAGGTGTGCTTGATCCAAAAGCGTTTGGACAAGCTATTAAAGCGTCGAGTCAATGTGTTGGTATCGACGTTTATGTCCCTACTCACATATTTTTTCAAGTCTGCGTCCCCGACCGCTCGCTTAATGCCAACCAAGCTTCGGAGCATTCGGCTCATCATATCTTCTCGAAATATGACTATTTCTTGAGAGAAAAACTTGATGCGGCACGGGTTGGAGGTAAAGTGAGCGCGAGGCACCCTAGCGCGGATCTTAGTGGTGAAATTCATAGGGATGGGAGGCCTGGGCAGCGTCGAAGACCCCCAAGGATCGAGTGGGCCAGGAACGAAAACAAACTGGGATTTCTCCAAAATCGAGTGGTGTTCTGGTGATGACAGGAGGTCCGCTAGCGCGTCAAAGTGTTCTGAAAGATATGGTCAATCGAGGGACATTTGAGTACCTATATGCGGCGCGAACTTGCCTGTGTATTTATAAAGTGCGTCACCAGATCCTTGTCCAATTCCGCGAGTAGTAAAGTTACCACAAAATATGAATAGAAGTGGTATCCAATCTTGTTCAATGCAAGTTTGGAAAAGCTTTCGAAGGCCAAGTGTAGTACGAGGATGATCCAACCAAAGATCCGAGATGACAATAAATGACGGCCTATGGAGTCGTTGAAGGCGAGCATCAAATCTAGCCTTTATCGAACCTGAGAACAAATCAACGAGGGTAACAAAGAAACTCATACCTCCTCTACTAATGTTGTCGCCCCTTTCCCTAGAAAATCAACGTGGCCAAATATTGATCTGCGAAAGATTCGGACATTAACCATAAATGTCAAAAAGCCAAGTCACTTACCTTGAAACTTCGCGTTTTTCGCTTGGAGGGTGTCCAATAGCTTCTACGCTCAGGGTTTCCTCATCCGTGTAGATACCCTCGCAAAGCACCAGGGATCCCTCGGTAAACAATCCTTCGCATGGCCCCTGCAGCCGCCGTTAACACACGCGAAGCGCGGAGGATGAAACAGATAAATACCGTATTTCGTATATCCAACTCAACCCGACCTTCCAGATCCTCTAAGCATAGCTTACCATCCGGAGAGTGGGTTAACATTCCG
Source organism: Ceratobasidium sp. 395 (assembly GCA_019616345.1). Lineage (NCBI taxonomy): Eukaryota > Fungi > Basidiomycota > Agaricomycetes > Cantharellales > Ceratobasidiaceae > Ceratobasidium > Ceratobasidium sp. 395. The sequence continues at coordinate 8,475 of WSTH01001085.1, forward strand.
AAAAGCATAAACGCTTCACCAGCTCGCCCAAGAAGATTCTTCGTGGTGGTGAGCTACGGATATCTGGGCGTTAGACTAACTTCTTTCAATAAATCAATAAACAAATACCTTAAGATAGCTGTCTCGGTCCTTTCCTGGTACAGCAGGAGGGGAAAAGTGCTCGTTCCGCAATACCACTTGCTTGATTATATTATACCGGTCTCGTAAGAACTGTGCTCGGGATCCCGGAGACCCGCCAATACTGGGTTTGTTTGACGATCTTCAAGTGGCAAGAGTTAGTTCTAATACAAGACGCCGAAGTAGTTGTAAGACTTTTCAAAGGCTTTACGCTCACTATTAAAATTCCACCAAGGCATATCAAACGCATTGACCACGTGGAGGTAGTGGTCGGGGTTAACCTCTTCCTCATCAGCGTCTTGCGTTGCTCCTCCCTCAGCCCCGAGCTGCATCATATCATAGATCCGCTCTAACACTTCTGTTGAAACAATTGCGGTTGCATCTAGTTCCAATATGCTACGTTGAATCCAGTAATCGTAAACCCGACAAAAGAGGCACCCACCGTCTCGTTTCATGTAAGCCTTAGCGATATACTCCAACGATTCCTGTACATCGCTATCTGGGATGTTATGCTCGTCTATGATCTTGTCGAGAAAAGCTATGGCATCCGTTGTCAATGACAGCGAATATTTCCGGGTAAAAACCTATACATGATAAGTTTATGATAGGACCGGTTCCTTAATGGCATACCTGGACCATTGCGGCTCGCCTTGTGCTCATCCTATCTTTCTATGTGGTGTCTCAAGATACGTGAAACAACGGGTTACGGTGTGGTTATGGTGGTGAGTCTCAACTGCGCGCGGCGCACGCCGTACCATCTATCACGGTCACATGACCGCGTCACACCACCTTGGATACATTTACTTGGTAGCTCGGAAGAAATGCAGACCACTAGCATGATACGAGGTGAGGTGAGATGGGATAGTTTTTTGGTCTCATCAATATAATATAACATATGGATGCTCGTGCTAGTCTGGACAGTACACTTAAACCCTACACAACCGCAAACGCAAACGCTGCCGATATACAAGACGTCAGTACTACAGCCCAGTAGATGGATTGAGAGGCGGAGAGGTTCATATTAGATCAAGCTTTACATTTCAGTTGAACCCAGCAGCAAATGTGCGGGTTTATCAGACCACTTTTTAAATCATTGGAGGAGAGGAGGGATGTAACTAGGTAGCTCACCTTAGCAAGCAGCCTCCCCTGTCGCCGCTAAGGCTTGCCTCGTCGAGCGTTGCGGCCTTTGGAGCTTATAGATGGGGCGGCGGGCTGGATATCCGGGCGATCTACACGCTTAGGTTCACGCTTGCCGAATTTTATGAAGAATATACGTTCAACAAGTGTATATGACGCAGAAGTCAGCCAATAAAGCACAACCGCCTAGCTAACATATCAGTACACGCAAGGTCTGCAACAAATTGAGTACTCACGCCTGGAGATTGCATAGCCACCCAAATAAATAGTATGGAAGCACCACGTAGCCCATTCTCGAGTGCAGTGACAAGCGAAGACATGCGCGGTGGCTCGGCCGTTGAAGCTTCGCTAGAGCTATTGTTCGAAGCTGGCGTAGCCTGTTTTGCCGGACGGGATAGGCGACCTAGTTCAACGTTTGAAAACATCAAGAGGCCAACGGCGATCGGGAGTACACCAGTAGGGTCAACATGTGCAAGAGAAGGCAAGGTTAAGAAGGACTCTAGTGCAAGCGGGTTCATTGGGGCGGCATGCATCAGGGCGGCCTGGCGAAAACTAGCTGTTGCCAATATGAAGAGAGGCGCATGTACCGCAAAGGGCGCTATCATTGTTGGCAGCGGCGAGCAGTGATGAATTTTGTTGAGCTCTTTGAGTTTGGCCACTTGCTAAGAGGATAAGTTCGAGATATATTATCGCGACTGGTTAAAATCTTACCAGACGACCCATTTCTGCTCGATATTCCTCATACGGTTTCCCTTCGCGTGCAAGAGACCTTCCAACCACTTCTTTCGTTTTTTCGCGCCATGCTTGAAGCTCAGGGCCAACAATATGTTCGCGGCGGTACGCCCGTGCCCTACTCTTATCGCTAATTAAAGTCAACCTATCGGTGAAGTAAATTTACTTACCCAAATCGCCATTGGCAAGGTGATTCCCGTACGTAAAGCAAGCGTGATCGCGATGATGGCACTCGAGTAGGGTGGAAGGTATGCTGCAAGAGGAAGAGACGAAAAAATGTGACCAGTCTCAATGATACCCATTCCGAGAGGCTCTAGGATAGATATGTGGCGACGCTGATATACCGCATAGTTAAATGTATTATGTCTTCGTATTCCAGTTATCCGGGCACGGAGGAGCCCACGAGACAGCATCTGGTTGGGATCGTGATTGCCAACAAGCGCCAACGCTCCCTCAAGTGCATGTCACAAACAAGACCAACCTCCAAAGTACCCCCCCTCGAAAGTGACATTCGGCAAATGTGATTTCTGTGTCGATGGTGTAAGCAAAAAGACATTCACTACAAGCAACATCTCCATTGGTGAAGTATTACTTGACACAACAATGATTTGGCTGTTTAATTGTATCCCCCGGTTGACAGAGATGCAGGCAAAGCAGCGTTGCCTTCCCCGCAATTCTGGCCTTGATTTGTCCCCAAATATAGATCAACCACTCCTCCGCTTTCAAACACGCTCCAATCCAACCAGCAGCGAGACCCCCAAGTTTTTCCGTTTACCTTTATGTTCTGCACAAAAATATTGCCCGTTTGAGAGCCAGAGGGATTTCCCTTGAACCCAACTGCATTGATGGTTGTGGTTGCTCCAGTAACACTATTCGTAATGTTGACTGTTGGGAACCATGGTGAAGAAACGAGTACTTGACGGGTCGCAGGTAGCGGATAAAGGCCAACGAGGTAAAAGGCCGCAAAGCTAGCCATCGCCCCTAAACTTAGGATAAGATGGCGTTATAGAACATGGTTCGTTTATGAACTTACCCGAGTCGTCGTTACCTATGAATAAAACGTCAGTTCCGGAAAGTACTCGAAGTAGAACACGCTCTTACCAGGAATGCCGGTGTCAGTAAGATTATAGAATTTCGATATCACTTCCCGGCTGCGCTGAGTTGACCTTCCTGGCTGACCAGCATAGTGATACCTACAAGGGGCGAGATTATTCTGGGTAGACCACTGATAGATCGGCGCATATACTTACATAAAAGGCATCTGCTGCGACGGCTCGTTTGAAACCTCAAAGTAGCCCTACAAACTAGTTATAAGGCTAAGAACGGGCTGATTGAAATGCACTCGCTTGTTCAAATATCCAATCTAGACGTTTGACAAATGCATCCTTCCCTCCTTGTAGCTCGATTAGTTTGGCGTTGTCGTGAGGCACATACTACAAAGCGAGTATCGTCAGCGTACGTAGTTTGATATTTCAGCTCGAATCACCTGCGAGTACTAACGAGGATTTCAGTACAACCTAATGAACCTCGGACAAAAGCAGCTTACCACAATCGGTGACGACTCGTAAAATCCATCAGTATTGACTGCATTCAAGTAGCATGCTGAATTCAGCGGGTCGTGTATAGAACAATGTCGTGGGTCAGTGAAGTTGAAGGTGCCGTTCTGATACTTGTTCTGGATGAATCCATGGTGACCTGCAATAGATACCGAGCGGTCCCAGCTGTTCATGAAGTTTGCCGCACGTTTCGAGTACTAGCAAATATTACTTGTTAGTTTAAGAAGCAGACAAAGCTAAGCAAGTCACCTTGAGATGATCATCCGTTTTGTTCAAAGCTTTGGCGACTTGCGATATGCAAAAATCCCCAAAGGCATACTACAGGGGACCGTTAAACCCCAAACCTAAACCTCGGCACAGATATCATACCTCTACGCTGCGCGATGCCTGCTTTGTGTTTGCCCCGGAAGGCTCCCATATATCGCATGGTACGTATCCTAACACAGAGGTGAGATGACCTTCGCAACAGGGACATCGGTAGACCCCACCATATTGCTTCCACACTTCTGCCTGGCGTCCTTGAAGATTCCAATTATCTGACTGCTTCTCAGCATCGGTTATTAGCGCCGCATAGAGGTCGTCGACCGTAACCCCCAGCTCAGCGGCTCTGCTTCCCCATCTAGGATTGTATCATCAGTGATGGTGTTTACCAAATGAGACGGTAGGTTTAGTCATTACTTTATGAGAAACTCTGCGAGGATGGGATCCGCATCTATGACACATGTGTTAACGAGCATTAGGACGGTCAAACTAGACGCATATACTCACTACTTGAGCCTTGGATGTAATGCTGGACAGTTGCACCTCGGCATTCGGGTAACCACCCTGATGGAAAAAATCAGTACAAAAAACGGTCTTCGTTGGCTAATCTGCCCACCTTCATTTCTCCAGATATCAATTTGTGCCTCTACGATCTGAGCGAACGAGCGCGGGTCTGTCATGGCATACCTGAAGGATTCCATGCACGATCAGGTAAGTAATAGTACAACTTCTCGCAGGCCGTCACTCACCATGGGTACAGTGTTCGGTACCTGAGAAGTTGATAAAAAAGTACTCTAGAAATGCATGATAAATCCTCTTACGAGTCCCACTATCGGCTTGGAGTAAACAAATCGAAAGCTCAGCGATTAGGAAGCTACTCACATTACAATAGTACGAATCAAAGTATGGCGAGCTAGATTTCCAACGAGGGTTCTCTCCGGTATCTGCAGCATTCAGTCAGCTTAACAAGTAGAACAAACGTCATTCGTGGCACTCACAGTTCGCTGGCACAATAGCGGTCCGATACATCTACAGATACCAAGTGAGTTAACAAAAACAGGGAACTGTTGCCACACACCGAAGAATACAATAACGCAGTCGTATTTTTATCAACCCCAGTCTCATCCACTCGCACACGACCAAGCAATTCATTCCACTTGGCTCGACTCTCAGCCCGGACCCTATCGAATCCAAAATCCGGAATTTCTTCTTCAGCGCTAGCACAAGCTTGGTCTGCCGATATAAACGAAACACCGACTCGAACGAGCAGTGTCGTATTGGACCCTCCCGTTGAAGGACTGTATGTGACCAAGGACCCAGCTTCGTTGACAGAGCCTGGAGAAGATATCAGCCTCCAAACCAGCTTCCGGAGATCATATAAACCAACCAAGATAAAGCTGCGACAAGCTTACACTCCCCTTGACAGCAGAGTTACCCTGCCAAACTCCGTACTCGGTAACCTTGGTCTCGAATCCAGCACCTTTGACATCAACGCATACATACGCACGATACCTCCCCGGACCGAACGAACCGGCAAAAGAAGCGCCGCCTTTAACTCTGCCAGTCTTAGTATCAATGACAGCAATCGGGTCGGTAGCCGATTGTTGACCATCGTTCGCTAACATGTGTCTAGCCTTAGAAAATAGCATTTTCACATGTTAAGCTAACTTACTGATATCAACGAGGATCCTTGGTTCTTTAGAGCTCTTGGGAAACGTATAACGGTGTAGCGCGGCCCGGCGAGTTGAGGTCAACTCGACGCCCACTCCTGAGACCAACTGGGTGGCAAAATACCCTGGCTCCGCGATATCCGGAGATGAACCATCTTTCAACGGTTGGCGCCTCAAACGGCGACCAGCAATCGAGGTGGGACATTCGGCGAAGCGTTTGCACGAGGCAAATGGCCAAATCTTGAAGTTAGAGAGTGGATATCCCTATAGTGTCAGATTTGTGTAGGTTAGTAATTTTAGGATTAGATGTGAGCAAGCGAGATGACCGTACTCCGCCCGTTCCAGAGTCGTGTAGCTGACTGAATCCAGTCGCGTTGTACGATATATTTCGGTCATACCCTGCATGCTTTCAAGTTACACGGGTCAGAACCTCAGTCAGAAGCGCGAATTCATATACGGCACTCACTCTATCAGGCGAGTCGGTATCCATTCCAGCTTTTATCATCCCATGTGGAATAGTCGCTCCTAAACCTCCAATCAGCACCGCGCTCAAATGGCAGTAAATCACTACACTAACCCGGAAACACATGGCCACTACCAGCACTCGGTCAGCTTAAATTTAGTTGATATAGGAAAGTGACTTACCTCGCAACACCCTTAGACGTTGTTCCAATAAACAAATTTACCTTGGACGCAAGATCATTCGCCGTACTAGCCTGTCCACCAACCTGCAACCCGCCTACAGCGAGCACAGAAAAAAGCCAAGTAAACCCTTTCATAGCGGCAGGACAAAAACGAACCGGCTCACTCTCAAAATTCACAAGAGATCCCTCCTTATATGCGCACCTTCAGCAATCCCATGACCACCGACAAGGCCTTCCCTTCCCTTCCCGAACCAACCGCCT
>WSTH01001086.1:0-14851 GCA_019616345.1 Ceratobasidium sp. 395
TTTTTCTATGTTTTGAGGACTTGTGTTTAGAGAGAAAACAAAACTTGTGTGTTGTATAGCGGTAGGACAGCGATTGAACAAGACCAGACACATAGGATGTACTAGAGACTACGGCCGACCGGTTACCATCTGCTACTACCAGACCGCTCTCCATGGTTCTTGGGCATCCATCCCATATTCGTATCGCCCGCGGGCTTGCGTGGGTACGGATGGTGTCGGTTACTACTGCTACCACTGCTCCAACCAGCTTCCCGACCTCCTTCAACTCGAGCCTTTCTATCCGCCGGTCGAGATTTCTCTGGTATGGCAGAGGGATGTTTGCCTGAAGTGGAGGCGACGTTAGAGGAAGAGGTGGAAGCGTTGTTGAATGCGATGCGCGAGCGTTTGCCGGGTGCTTGAGCCGCTGCCGCGTCTGCGCTGCGTTTCTTTTGCGCCGTGGCTGTTGAGGGTGTGGACCAGGTAGAAATGTTTAGAGGGTATGGTGATCCGACAGTGGCGAGTCGCAGTTTCGTCACGGTTATCATTCAGTAAGACGGCGTAGCGATATATAGCAGGGAGGGCTTGCCTAGTTCTTCCGCATACCATTCCGGTTGGATGTCATGCGGATCCCACATATTTTTCGGGAAATTCGTGCCCGTTTCATCCACGTCGACGAAATCAACCAGTTTAGCGTAGATGTGCGGATTGTTAAACGACTTGTTGCGCATGAGAATGTCGTTGAAGTGCGTTCCTTGTTTTTTGAGGGCGAGGAATTTGGATACTTTCGCCTGGGACGGTATTTGTATTGATAGTTCTGGTAAATAAAAATGGGAAAGGGGGCTTACCTCGAGCTCGGGGTCTACTTTGTCTTCGGAAGGTGGTGGGATCCCAAAGTTCTCGACGCCTGGAATAGGCGGAGGATGGAGTAACGCACGTATCTGGGTAAGATCACTGCCATCAAGTGTGGCTGCTGAGTTCGGTCCCAGAGACAGGTCCTGCAGGTTTGGTTCCACTGGGGTCTGCTGCGCAGAGGCAGCTTGTTCCTGATCATTTGGATCGTTCGATGTAGATGCGTCTGGCTGCTCGACAGGTTTACTAGGCTGAGCGCTTGCCGTGCGTCGTATTATAGAAGCGTTTATACCGGTTTTCGACTTTCCAGATCGTACTGCTGGTTTTGCTGCGCCACGCCGGACTGTTAGTCTACCGCTGTATCGCACGCTAAATATATACTCACATTCGGAAGAAGGATCAGCGTCCTCACGATTCCTTGGTTCCTGTCTCGGAACATAGAGGAGCCAGGCGAAGGACGAACAGAGGGTGTGCCACGCCCGTAGGCGGGCCAAAGGACGGTGTTGAGTGTGAGACTCACATTGAGAAGTGAACCCGAAGCGGTGCTCATAGACGCCTTTGTCAAATTAGGTGCGACGGTGGTAGATATTGGTTTTAGGAGGATGTCTTTTGACTTTTGTTTAGAGAGGGTTTTGAGTTGGGTAGGTCGTTTGACTTCGTCATCGCTGCGATCATCGTCGCTGTAACCAACGATACCTAACGAGCATATTGGATGGTTTATATGACCATGATAGGGCGCGAACTTACTTTGCATGTTGAATTTGAGAATCAATTCGTCTCAGTGCGGCGGTGGGAGTAAGCAAGCATCAAAGGTGATTGGAAATATCGGGTACGCCAAGGTGGTGACAAACACTGGCTTGGAACTAACCTCCACATACTAGCCACGCTTGTTATTTGTATCTGGTTTATACCCACTCGAATCTGGATTGAATGTCTGCTTGGTTAAAACGATCTCTGCTGGGACTCTTGGCCTCTCTGGGGATCTTTATAGCGCTTTTTCTTGGCGAAGTCTCCCGTGCAGAAAACGCAAACCAGGCTGCAGCTCAGGCTTTCTTTGAACGCGCTCAGCATGGAACACAGGGGCACACTAATAACTGGGCTGTGCTAGTATGTGCTTCGAGGTATTGGTTCAATTATCGAGTAAGTCCATATCTGTTGGCGACAGCGTGATTGTAACGTTTGGTCCAGCATATGGCGAATGCACTCGGGATGTGAGTATGAAGGTTATCATTTTAGTCAATAGTCTGACGCATTTTTCAACCTAGGTATCGCACAGTGAAACGCCTTGGTATCCCAGACTCCAATATCATCCTAATGCTCGCGGACGATGCTGCCTGTAATTCGCGAAACAAGTTCCCTGGCACAGTCTACGCCAACCCTGGCCGACAAATGGATCTATACGGAGACAACATCGAAGTAGACTACAGAGGTTACGAAGTAACAGTTGAAAACTTTATTCGCGTTTTAACCGGTTAGTCGTATCTTCTATCATGGGAGACCGGTGTACTGACGGACGACGGTAGGTCGCGTGGAGCCCTCGTTACCTCGGTCAAAACGACTCTTGACTGATGACCGGTCCAATATCTTTGTCTATATGACTGGACATGGTGGGAACGAGTTCCTCAAATTCCAGGACAACGAGGAAATCAGCGCGTTTGACATTGCTGATGCGTTTGAGCAGATGTGGCAGAAGAAACGGTGTGTTTAGCTCACAAACGCATCGCACAAACGCTTGTGCTGATGGGGTTTACAGGTACAACGAGATCTTTTTCATGATCGACACCTGCCAGGCGAATACTATGTACTCCAAATTCTACTCGCCGAATATAATCGCTACTGGATCTTCCGAGCTTGGGGAGAACTCTTACTCGGTAAGGGAACCAAAATATCTAGCCCCGCGTTGCCTCACATCGCCTTGTAGCACGAAAACGATCATGATATTGGAGTGGCGGTTATCGACAGCTACACTCACTATATTCTTCAGTACCTAGAACAAATCAATAAGACCAGCAAAGCAACAATGGCAGATCTTGTATGTGATACTCTATACGTTTCCCTTTATAATGGGTTCTTAATTTTGAACTTGCTTGCAGTTTGCCAACTACAACCCCGTACTAATAAAATCACACGCCGGCGTACGCTCAGACTTGTTCAATCGTCCATTGAGCGAGGCAAAAGTGACCGACTTTTTCGGAGGAGTCGCTCAGGTGGAAGTCCTTGAGGAGAACATGTCGTCCTGGACTTTGCGAGACTCGAACCGCCCGCAGCAACCTGCGTCACACCAATCAACACCCAAGCCCGTCTCTCGCTCTCGCTCCTCTTCATTGTCTGCTAAGCCTCGTTTACAAGCGACGTGGAATGCCGAAGCAGAAAAACAGAGACAGAGTTCTGATTTTAAGGGTGCTTGGGCTGCAACTGCTGTCGTTGGCGGTCTAATACTATGGTCTCGGTTACGCACGATGTCATGATTGTTCTTGTCACTCGTTCCGCAGTACATTAGATATGCTTATTCAGTTTGATATAAAATTGTCTGCCAGTCTCTTGCTGGTGCCAAAATCAGAGCTCTTAGCTCGGAGCGAGCTTGAAAATGAAAGGTTGGATTTTCCTAGGTGATATCGTGCAGTAACATACAAGCATAAAGTCCGTCGAACTATAATTTACAATCAGGTCATACTCGGCTGGCCCCGTTCTGTCCATCCCAGTTGAGACCAAGAAACTCTCCTCGTGGTAGCGATTCATCACTGCTCTGTCCAAATCCCCATGCCAAGACGGAGGAAGCGGATATACCGAGCCCGACGAGCGAAAGGGCGACTCCGTATGTGAGGAATAATATAGACGGGGCGTAGAAGTAGTATGTTTCTGAAGATAAACCACTTGAGGACATGGTGACTAGTGCAGCCTTAGAGATAGTTGGTACGCCAATTAGTGCGACGTTGATGCCTGTGAGGAGAAGGAAGGTGATGATGGGGGTTATGTATGATGGGAGGTTGCTTAGTTCGGGTTTGCGCCTTGATGACCTGTAAAGCTGGATGCATTGCGAAGTAGGTCAATCCAAGGCCGATGACTTTCGGCAAACTAATGAAGACTTACAATGTGGAACATGGAGGCAGTGTTCGAACTTATCAAGCACAACTCAATAAACAGAGAAAAGATGCGCTGGACAGAGGTCACATAGGATTGTGACGCATCCATTGTATGTTTCTGGTGCATTGACGAGCAGAAAAGATGGTCCAGCAGAGTGGCGACGAATGCTGCGGTCCACAGCGAGGCGCTCCAGGGCGGGCCATATTGCGCGTATTGTGATTTTCGACGTTGGAAGAAGGAAGAAGACGTGGGTGCTGCCATTTCGTGTGTAGCCCTGCTAGGCCTTCGGATGAGGAGTTTTTAGGCTGGTGGGGGGAGAGCACAGGAGCGGCTAGGCGCGCAAGCGAAGACCAAAAGTTGGTACAGCCGTGGTCGCACGTGGGTCGATCTCGGCCTGACGTTGATGGGGTTATCTACGCGTCCCTGTAGCCGGCCCGCGAACTACAAGTATGGGCAGCGTATAGGGATAGTTGGCAGCAGCTGCAGAATGAACTTAGGCGCGCGTCGGTTGTCGGGCGGAGCAAAAAAAGACTAACCTAACTTGCCTACCGAGGGCAGGCATTGCGTCAGTTGCACGTGATTAATCGAGGAACTTAGATCGACCCCGACTCCATCGCACCACCACGCTGGTCGTTTGACCATGCCGCTCACTACTGCCGGCGCGGCAGTCCATCTCACACCCAGTAAGTTAAACAAGTATATCCATTGCATATCAGCTTATTTTAGTGGTTTTTTGTAGCTGTCATTGGCACATTTCTTAAACACTACCAGACCAAAGTTCATAAACTTAAGCACGGTGGGCAGGAGGAGCTCACAGATGACATTCTTTTCGACCAGTAAGTACCTTTTACTAATGTGTATTGAGCTGATACAAACTCTCCAAAAGAGCCTTTCACGTTGTCAAGGCGTTCGTAGAATTAGGCACACATAATACAGTCGACGACCTCCAGGCCTTGTGCGTCTCCGCTTCAAAGACGTTCTAACACACCTAACTAGTATCTATCTAGCACCAACACCCACGTCCCTTCCCCCTTCTGGACCACCGTCATTCCCACTAGAATACCCCTATCATCGTGCAATGACGCAGCAGACCTGTTGATCAAACTCCTGCGTCAAACATCCACCCCATCCGGCTCCAGCTTTTCCAACGAAGAAGCAGATGCTGAATTCAGGCGGGTTGTTGGCGGAGAAAAGTGGTGGCAAGTCCGGGGTCTGGACGGAATCGAGGCGGAGTGGGTGGCAATGAAGAGCGACTGGGAGAGTATATCAAAAGCGGAGAAGAAGAAAGAGAAGAAGAAACAAAGACACCGAGAGCATTCTGCCAAACGAAATGCTAAACAGGGCAAGCATCCAATGGAAGACCCGCTCGCTAACGAGGAGTATACGGATGATATAGATAACTTGACTCGAGTTATGGTGAGCTTTGTATCCGTAGTTTATGGAGAGAAACTCAACATTACTTCACAGTTGTATATACATGGTGGTGCCTATTTTTGGGGCTCAATAAGTACGTCATTTCTTCCAACTATGTTCTTTATCTAACTAGTCCTTAGACACACATAGATACCAAATAACCCGTTTCGGTATGTCATGCACGTTCTAGTTTAGGCCATCGTCGTCTAAGGAATTCGTACAGCACGAAAGTTTAGCGGTCGCGCGTTTGCAGTGAACTACCGCAAGGCGCCACAATATCCGTGGCCATGCCCTCTTCAAGACTGCCTCGCGGCCTGTACGTATTCAAGGCTAGTATCCTTAAATATACTCACAATGCTTGAACAGACCTCTACCTCATCCGTCCCCCTCCCGGCGCACTTCATTCGGCAATCAACCCTAAGCACATCGTCCTAGGTGGTGACTCGGCGGGTGGCGCCCTGGCGCTCACTCTCTTAACGATCATTCGGGACACAGACTTGCCCATGCCCTCTGGCGCCGTTCTCATCTCTCCGTGGGTCGACCTTACGCACTCGTTTGATAGTGTGATGACGAATAGTGAGACGGTAAGTCGGTCTGAAATCACCTCCGTATACAAAAACGTGACCTAGAACTTAGGACATTATCCCTCCTCACGGGTTTATACATAAACCGAGCGCGCTTTGGCCTGTACCTGCCCGCCCGCCAAGTGGACTTGGCCGTGCGTCACCTAACCAAAACGAGGATGAGGAAGATGATACAGGAACGATGCCTGTGCCCACGGATACGGGGAAGACATCGGGGTCGAGAAGACACCGAATGGACCAGAACAGCGAGTGGGTGCAGCAAAAGAAAAGAGAGGAAGAGGTGCAGGGGACGGAGGTGGAAGCGCAGGCACAGGCGCATGAGGCAGTGGGTGACGAGACTGGACCACAAGATGGCGCACAGCCCGGGACGACCACCCCTCCTGACGAGCGGCGCCCAAAGCCGCCCAATCCACAATTAGTCAAAGTACCTGTGCAGCCTGGAGAGCCACCGCTCGAGTTGAGGTCACAAATCCAGGTATATGCGACCAATGAGTAAGTCGGTTGAATGTTTATTGCCGTATATATGCTAAGACTCGCCCCGGTTACTAGGCAGCTCACACATCCCCTCGTGTCACCCGTCCTTCATGGCTCTCTTGGTGGTCTTTGTCCGCTCTATATCATTGCAGGCGACGGTGAAGTCCTGCGGGATGAGATCATTTACCTCGCACACCGTGCTGCCGATCCAGCCTCCTATCCCCTACGAGACGAGCTTTTGGCGCGAGGTCAGCAACGCCAGGTCGCGGAACGTTGGACACGGGGGACTCCCGTGCACCTGCAGGTGTTTGACGGCATGTGCCATGTGTTGACCGTATTTACCTTTACGGCTCAGGTGAGTTTTGCAGATTTTACACCTAGTCGAGGGGGATTCAGCCCTACCACGCATGCGCCGATTCTAGGGTAGTACTTGTGCTCCTTAAAGTTGCTGTGTGCGTAGTAGGGCTCGATCGACCTTGGTTCGGTGTGCGTGAGCGTTTCCAGTGTCTAAAACAGGTATTATAGGCCAAACTGGTGTACCGAGAGGTTGCCAACTTTATGAGGCACCTCACTACGACTGTTTCACGACAGCACACAACGGTCTATCAAGCTTTCCCCTCAGCAGCGCCGACAATTGTTGGGAGCACAACCTCTCTTGTTCGTCGACAGCAGACCGAAACAGGAGAACAGGAAGAGCGAGACGGGGAGCATTCGAAGGAACTTTCTGGGTCGACTGCGCGGAGCGAAGGAGAACCCCACTCGGAGAACGGCAAGATGGTTGCGCTTGAAATCACAGAGTCGCCACAAGTCTCGCGAGGACTCACACTGCCAACAGAAGACGGAAATACTGGCGCGAAGGAATCGAGTTCTCAGTTCGTATCTCATCCACCCCGCCCACCATCATCCCTGTTCCGCGCCGAACGAGTATCGATCCGTGGAAAACCTCGGCCACTCTCTCCCGACGCTTTGCGTATACCCAAGGATGGAGTTGGAGTCGTCAAGCCGGCGCCTGTAAAACGTTGGCTGACCGGCCAGGACGCTTGGGATGACAAGTATAAACGCGTCGCAAGGGGTGTCGAGAGAGAGCGTGCGGGGTGGGAGAAGAAGGCGATGGAGGTTATGAAGAAGGCTGGGCTGAGCGAGGAAGAGATGGACGCTGTCTGGAAGCAGAAGACAAGGAGTACACGAAGCAAGGAGGACGAGGGTGATCTCAATAATGCGGCTCTCGAGAACATCGGAGCGGTACATAATGACGAAACTGACTCTGCGCGCGAAGAGCGTATGCGCACCGGTCGCCGATGGGGCCCACTCGATCTTGCGGGTGAAATCCCTCCGCCGAGCGCGATCGCCGGACGTCTCGATACACCGGACGCTGTTGACTTGCTCAAGACCTCATTGGCGCAGATGCCTCGAACGGCGGTTCGGAGAGAGGGGCGGACTAAAGCCAAGCAGGCGGTGGATAAGATGTTCCATGGGAGTACGGAACCGACGAGTCCGAAGCGGCAGGGAGCAGCTGAACAGCAGGTTCCTGCGAACCCGATGCATGGTGTACGAATGTGGGGTGGGATTATGGCGTAAGTCATCGCTTTTGTGGTGCCAGGTTGTGGAGACTAACTGAGGTGGATACCAGGTACTTTGTGGATAAGTCGTCGAGTGGGACAAAGAAGACCAAAGAAACGCTCTCTACAGTGTCCAACCTTGGGACTACAAGCGATCCCGAAGCGGACCCTGCAAATAAAGGCGGAAGATTGCCTCTCCCACCTTGATCTATTTTCTATCTACACATTCTGCTTCATGGACACGGAAGACGTTTGATATACATATACTTGGATCTGGATGGTACAGTACACTATGGATATTATATACAGCACACACGATATACACAATATATTCATATACTTCTCTCTGGGGCCCTTTGCCGGGGTATGGACTACGCTATTCCGACCCAGGTGTAGAGCGCAGAACCCTAGAGTATACTATAAGCAACGAAACCTAGTGACATTTTTGACACTTACCCCAGCAGAAGTCTTCTTGACCGCTTTACGATTGACTAGTGCAATCAGACACTTGTTCGCGCGTGCTTGAGGGAGTTCAGGAGGGCTGATACACTCCGTTACTGAAGCAGAGTCAGTCCTATGATGGAAACGTGAGGGGGCGTTGCCTACTTCTTAACCCCTTTGGTGCATCCATGAGCTTGTTGATAATTGTTTCCATATTTTCTCGTAGACGCTGGAATACGGGCCGCAGGTTGGACGAAGTATTCCGAATAATTCAAGCGACGCACCGGTTCAGACCCACGGTACTCCAGTGGAAGAGCATTGATGATTTTGTCAACAGCACTCTATATAAATTGCTTAGTCGCATAACTTAGCTAACGACAATAAGTACGTACGTTTCTTTCCTTCTTTTCCTTTGCTGTCATCTTGGGTTTTGCCCCAGGTTTACCCTTCGCAGCTGAGGCAGACGATTGGGCATTGAGGCGTGCAGACACTTCTATGTGAGTTGCTTCTGCTTCTGGCGTTGGCGTGGGCTCTCGTAGATCTGGTTGGGATGCTTGAGGTGGAGAAGGAGGTGCAGGTGTGCGTCGCGCAGCTGCTTGGGCAGCGGCAAGTTCTATACATGTCTCAGTAATAGTCTCATTTAAACCGAGAAGAGCTTTGTACGTACCGGCCCTCTCTTCTGCTAATCGAAACGATATATCCGGCCGCGGAGCCTGTATTATTATGCTTACACTAACGATTCCGAGAGCGTTTTCTCAAAGCATCATACCTGTGGCCATTCGACAGTATACGCGTTCATGTTCAAAGCATAAAGAAAGCTACAGAAGCTTTCATTAAAAGTTTCCAAAGTATCATAGAGGTCCCCCATACGTTCCATATTTCGATGCATGGTAGCTGCCTCGTCTGCGAACTCGGCAAAAGCAGGTTCTAGAAAGTCAAGTCCCGTCGGCCCGTTATCCGTGCCAGTCGATCGTGCAAGCGCAGAAAGAGAGCCATGAGAGACGCGTCTTAGAGGTGTCCGATGTTCTCGAGCCATGACTATGTGGATTGGGTGTTGGCGCTAGTCGGGCGATGGTCGGGTTGGTGGCGACGCGACTTGGCACGTGAGCGGCACCCGACTGAAATACCACCACCCCATCTACGGCCGAAACTCGTATTCAAGCCCCAAAGATGACTACTGCACGTAGCGTTGGAGTGGTATCTCAATTCGACAGCTCTTTTCGTACCGCTCTAGGAAATGCGTCTCTCGAAGCTGTCGATCTTGAGACACTAGAGCGCCTTGAACAATCGCCCGAAGTGGATTATTTCCTCGATCCTGCAGCGCCAAAGATACTTTATACGTTGGTACAATCTCATATGAATAGTAGACCAAACAGCCGTGTAAGTATTCTTATTCCTTACCAATCTGTCGATTTCTCAATATTACTCTAAAGATCTTTGACGACCAGTACGGGCTCGTGTGTGTGAGGATCCTCATTCGCCTGGTCCAAGTCATTGTTTGCCAGAATAGCGACACCCTCTCGTATGTTAGAGAAAGTATGGGTGGTGCAGCCGCGAACACTAGTATCCTAGCCTTTCTGAGTGGACACACTGTTGATGTCATCCAGCGACAAATGGGTCAGTCACACGACAACAACAGCCTCAAAACTATATCGAACATCCTTGGAAAATCAAAAGACTTATTTAGTCGTGATCACATCTCTAAGCTACTTGGCTTGCTCTGGCAGGACCGAAAATCGTTTTTCATTCTATTTAAAAACGGATCCCTGCAGGGTATTGTGCTACTCTTGTACATGGTTTGGGTTCAAATAAGTGGAATAATGAGCGAAATGTAAGCGCCTGCCCCTAATTTTCTAGTCCCAATACTCACCTCGCCAAAGGGACGAATTTCTAATGGCTCGCCTGAGGGATCTTCTGTTCAGATGCTACTTGGTAACCGACGCACAGGAACGTCATACTATTCGCCTACTTTGCATCCAGATGTACCACCTATACAACGGACACGAAGACGAGAGCAAGCCTTTCGACTTAGAGGACTCTCGAGCCATGGTTCACGCATATAACCAATGTATTATGTTTTCGACGGATCCTGATCCCCTGGGTGGTATGAAGCTTGATATGTATCGGTACCTTCTCGAGTTCATATCCGACGTTACGGTTCTTCCTATGCAAGAAGAACTCCCTCTGGTGATTAGAGCCGCAATAGAGCGCCTTTGGCTGGCATTCGATACCGAAAAGATTGAGCCGCTAATAACGCCCGACGATCCAAGGTCACAAACCATGTATTATTTCGGGGATCTTAGCTACGCCTTGTCGTAAGTTAAGATCCTATGCTGGGTTGTTCGTCAACTAACTAGGTCACCGACAGTCAATTTCTCAGTAGGGTCCGCCCAAAACATCGGTCGAAAGCGGTTGTTGAAGCACTTGTACAGAGTAACTGGCCAGAGGTTATGGCTCGATATATGTTGCATTGTTTCAGAAAGCCGGTGATAATGACGTTCCCTACTTGTAAGTACCCGGTAAACCGAGTCTGTATGCTCAATCCGACAAAGTTCTCACCACCGTCAATGTACAACAGTTACAATGAGGTACCTCCCTGCTGTCACAACGATGATAGCAGAGTTCGGGCACGTACCATACGAGGCATTCGCCGGCACATACCCCGACTGGCTGAAAATACTCAGCTACTTGCGGCTACTTATTGGATCGCGTGATCCTAGAGATCCTGTTATTGCTCACGTCGGCGAAGTGGTGGAAGAATGGAGAAGATGGGGGATGGCGGTTGGATTCGAACAGTCGCCTTTTGAGACCGATTGTGCGTATCCAAGATGTGTAGGCGGATTATCCACGTGTGTATGCGGGAGGTGTGGTACGGCGCGATACTGTAGCATCAAGTGCCAACGCGCGTAAGTTGTTTGCTCCCTTTAAAGCACACACGCCTGATCTAAATCAACCGGCGTTACCAGCGACTGGCTATCATCTTTTCCAGACTCCCACCGACGGCTCTGCCAAGCCAAGAAACCCGTTAACGTTTAGTTGTCTTCAAACCCGCCAGCTTTCAGAAGTAGTGTTGAGTGTATTCTATTTATTAGGAATATTTACTAAGGGCAATCCCGTCAAAAAGTTAGGAGTACCCGGACCCCTAAGAGAATCAATATCAACCAACGCTAGTTAAACCTGAGCACACTGCGGTTGTCCTTGTTACTAGCTATTCTGTTTTCTTTCCGTTGCGACTCTACCCGTCGACACTCTCAACTCTGGCTAACTCCAAAAATACGAGCTTTGATCCAAGCCAGCCTTTAGTTATTGTATCGTCCAGCCACCAGCCTGCAGCCGCGACTCGATCTGATCATTAGACGCCATGTAACGCAATGTCACATGATGGCTCAAAAATTAACCGAGCCACCTTGCACACCCCGAGTCCCCGACTACACCCCTCAAATGTGTCAAGCCTGTGAACAAGCCTATGAACAAAATCTTACTCCGCAACATTTCGGTATTCCCGAGAACTATTTTCGTACCGCTCTTGGCAACACCGGCCAACATGTGGATATCAGTACACTTGAGCGTATTGAGCGCTCGCGGGATGTGAATCTATTTCTTGACCCTGCGGCGCCTGGACTAGTATACCAATTGTTGGAGGATCATGCAAAGAGGAGCTCAAACGGAGTAAGTATTCTATTGTCATGTGCTAGCATTGTATTTATGCGCCTCTAAACTGCAGGTCTTTAACGACCAATATGGGCAAATATGTTTGAGAATCCTAATTCGCTTGGTACAAGTCCTTGTTTGCGATATGGCCCATACTCTGGAACTCATTGGGTCACAAATGATGAGCCCGTCAACGGATACTGAAATCTCGACCTATCTTGCGAAGCATACCCTGGGCGTAGTGATAGGGCAGCCCGATTCAGCGGCTTCTGTGGGCATTCTGAAAGCGGATTGTCTCATCAGATATCCCCAATCTGAGCTGTTCAATGACGAGAGAACTCGCGGGATGCTTTCCATGCTCTGGGAGGACCGAAAGGTTATTTTCGTATTATACAAGGACGGATTGCTTAAAGGGTTTTTGCTCCTACTATACGCGATATGGGCCTATGCCAGCAAATCACTACTAGTGAGCCGAGAGTCAGGCGTTCATCAACAACAAAGTCAAGGATTTACTTACCTTTCACCAGAAACCCGGAGATGATACTTCTCCTAAGAGATTTATTCCTCAGAATCTATCTCGTTACTTTCACGGAGGAACGGGACTACATTCGTTTTCTTTATCTCGGGCCAATCTACCAAACATACCAGGGACATAACAAGAAGAGCATTCCCGTCGATATAGAAGACTCGCGCGCTGTGATCCATGCATACTACCAATGCATTATGCGTCCTGCGGATCCAGACCCCGATGGTGAAACGAAGCTCCATATGTTCCGACTTCTTCTCGAGTTTGTGTCTGATCTAACAGATCCCATGATGCATGAAGAGCCTCCCCTGGTGGCAAGGGCCGCAATAGAGCGGCTCTGGCAAGCGTATGACACCGAGAAAACGGGCAGGCTGTTGCCGCCACCGACTACCAAGATGGTAGAATCTAGATTCTACATGAAAGATATTCAATATGTTCTCGGGTATAGTAGTGTTTTTATTTGTCTTTGTGCAACACCAATTGATATGCACTGCAAATAGCTTGCTGCTCCAAAACTTTCCTCCGAGTCGAGCTGTTCAACCACTAATTGAAGCCCTCGTTCAAAGCGATTGGTCAAATCTCATGGCGAAACACATACTACATTGTTTTAGAACAATGGATATAGTCACTGATTTGCCGGCTTGTGAGTATTCGGATAACCTCTCGGGGCTGAAATCTTGGTTAGCTACTAAACATGTTTTACGCGCTAGTCCAAATGGATCCTTCTCCTGCATCCAGGCAATTGGAGTCACCAAGGTTCAAAAACCCCACAGAAGAAATGTTTGCTGGTACTTTTTCCGACTGGTTGAAGGTTGCGAACCACCTTTGGATACTCCACGGCTCATATGAGCCCGGCCATCCCAACATTCACCCTGTTCGTTGCCATATGGAACTATGGCATGTATGGGGCAAGGTGATGGGGTTTGTTGAACGATTCAGTCAAACCGACTGCACTTATCCGCGATGTCCAGGCGGTTTGTCCACGCATGTATGCGGGACATGTGGCTTCGCGCGGTACTGTAGCGTAAGGTGCCAGCGTGCGTAAGTTGACTACAAGTTGCCTTGTACTTCTGCGGGCTAGCTAACAGGTATTTATCAGTGACTGGTTGTCCCCCTTTCCAGATTCGCATAAACGGACCTGCCAGGCCAAGAACGTAACTTAATTCTTCATTCGCCTGCAGCATATAACACGGCGTGAACTAATCGACTCCATGTAGTTTATAATGCCCTTGAGGGCGAGATTGCACACCAAACAAACTGATTGTCTGTTTGTACTCTGTTTTATAGTCAAACCCTACGAGCACCAAAACCAAAACGTCCTCTTGACCTGATTGAATCCGCTGAAGCCAATTAGCCGACCTAAAAAAAGAAAATAGTGTCACGGCGGTATCTACGAGTACTACATTTATTGGCGCCATATACGCGAGCAAATTCAATTAAGATCTTGCATACATGTCACATGACGAGCGGCTTTGAATTGCTTCGACCATTGACGATAAGCAAGCTCCTTGACCATCCGCGCAAAAACTTAGACTTGACCATGACTTCGAGGCATACCAGCGCAGCAGAAAGCTCTCTTCGCACCGCTCTTGCTAGTAACTCTATCAAGCCTGTGGATATTGATACTCTCGAGCGTATCGAGTGCTCGCGAGATGTGGATTTATTTCTCGATCCTGCGGCGCCTAGGCTAGCGTATCAGCTGGTAGAGAATCAAGCAAAGAGGAGTCCCACTGGTCGGGTGAGTTTCGGGCTGCGTTCATATTATACTTATACTTATGTGCCCCTGAGTATTAGCTCCTTGACGATCGGTATGGACAGATATGCTTGAGGATCCTAATCCGTTTGGTCCAAGTTCTTGTATGTGAATACCGCGGCACTCTTGAGTACCTCAAAGTAAAGATGGAGGACGCCAACACGGACGCTGAGGTCTCGGCTTTTCTTGCGGAACATACGGCTGCTTTGGCGATGGGAGAAACCGAGAAGGCTCTGAGCTTTTTGACTACAAGCGGCCTCCTAGGGGAGTCCAGATCCAAGGAGCTATTCAACGACAAGAACACTCGCGAAATGCTGGATATTCTCTGGAACAATCGGAAATCAGTATTTACATTATACAAAAATGGATCTCTCCAAGGATTCTTGCTACTTTTGTACATGATTTGGACTCAAATTAGCGGATTAGTTGGCCGAGTGTAAGCGATTACACTTCAGCATCTATACAGCTCCTACTTACTCTACGCCAGAGACCATTTCATGATTACTCGCCTCAGGGATTTATTATTCAGAGTTTATCT
>WSTH01001087.1:0-14839 GCA_019616345.1 Ceratobasidium sp. 395
AGTTCAGCATAGTGCTATTGCTCCTGCCAAAGACGTTAGCAAGCGCGAATGGTTCCAAGCATTCTATTCGGAAGATGAGCTCGAGAGTGTAGGTCCTTGCCATTTCACCGATAGCTCTAAGCATTCTGATGAAGCCTCGACAGCTTTTTGCTCAAGAACATATGGGTAAATATTCATCTAGCTCCCTATCACAAAAGTCTAATCCCTTGTGTCCAGGCAACTATGTCATCAACCGTGCCACCGGCGAAAAGTTTTTCGAGGACATGCCCATCTACGTTCGCATCGGAATGCATCTGCTATTCAATCAATCCTACATCTCGGTATGTTATATACACATCCACGGAGACTTTTTCGTCGTACTAACCCAAGATCCAAGCAAACACTCCTAGGCGAAAAGCGCATTGATAAACTTCTCAAGGACCAATCTCTAAAGCGTAAGTCGCTCAACGTGGGCGCCCCAAAAACGTGGAATATGACTCAATAGTCCATCCCACAGAGGGCAGAATATACGACCGAGTAGATCCTGAGGTGGTCCAGCCCCACATCCAATCCTTTATCGAGACGTACGAGATTGATACCTCGAGTCTACTCGAGCCAGACGTAAAAGCGTACAAGGCATGTATCATATTCTTGAGCTTCGAATGATATGAACTGAACGATGGGCTCCAGACTTTCAACGATTTTTTCGCGCGGAGGCTGAAACCTGATGCCCGCCCCATCACCGCTCCCGGCGACCCAAACGTAATTACCTCGCTGGCAGACTGTCGCCTCACCGTCTGGAACAACGTTGCCACTGCGACCAAAATCTGGTATTTCCATAAACATCAATTTCAGCCCCCAATATCTCCATGCCTAATTAGATCACTACAGGGTCAAAGGCAAGAACTTTACTATACCCGAACTCCTAGGAGATGCTGCGTTGTGCGAGTCCAAGTTCGGAACTAATCCGTCTCTGGCTATTTTCCGCCTCGCGCCCGCGGACTATCACCGATTTCATAGCCCATGCGCTGGTGTGTTTAGCGCTCCCGTATCGAAGAGCGGGAAATACTATACAGTCGTACGTACAGCTCCACAGCTCCTCCATGAACATTTCGTTGATTGATTCGACTAATTTTGTTCAGAATCCGCAAGCTATAAACACCACCCTGGATGTGTTCACTGCCAACCGTCGCGACACTCGTATTCTAGAGTCAGATATTCCTTCTGCCTCAGGATTGAATGTCCCGGTAGCAATTGTAGCCATAGGTGCTATGCTTGTTGGCTCCGTCAACTGGAGTAATCCAGCAGAAGGCACCAAGGTAGCCAAGGGAGAAGATATTGGCTGGTTCCAGTATGGCGGAAGCACTGTTATTGCGGTTTTCCCCGGAGAACGCATCAAGTGGGATGATGACCTAGTCGCTGCTAGTGAGCAAGGAACTGAGGTTCTGGTACGCGTTGGCGAGAAGATTGGTCAAGCAATTGGTGTGGCAGTCTGAGGCGGCTTGAAACGGGGGTGAACGTAATCCGAGATGATGTAATAAAGTGATAATATAATTTCAGTCAAGTATACAACTATTCGAAAAGTTGATCGCTATTCGTTTGATGCTTGTTCTGGTGAACTCAGTTGCCAACGACAGAGGTTGTAGATTGCATTCAACACGCATATACCCAGGCATAGTAATTAGATAGGCCTGTTTTCTAACATACAACAAACAATCGATGCATACTGACAATCGATGTTACAGACAAATGCGACATAGACTCTACTAAGCGTACTGGTTGTATAAGATGTATGCCACAGGAATGGCAACGAGACTCAATGCCAGTATCGCAGTGTTGGTACGCGAACCCGAGGAAGGCTCGTGTTTGTATCCCAGAGCTTCCCTTGTGGTATCGATAGCTAGCTCTGCAGACTTCAATTTGGCCGCCATCCAATCACCCAATACAAGTCCTCCGAAGAACGGCATAAAGCCCCGCCCTCCCTTTGGCCCGAGTGTGACTAGGATCGCCTCCATCTTACCGCCGTAAGCAGTGGATTTGCCTCCTTTGATAGCAGAGAGAATATTTCCAGCAACCAAGGGAGCATGGCCAAGTGCTGCTTTAAATACCATCTAGAGATAAGAATATGTTAGTCCAAGGCTTAGAGAGTAATGTTGTGTAATGCAAACCTTTTGCTCGGGCCACTCAATGATATCGCCAATGGCCCATACGTTTTGCGCCCCAGAGGCGAGCTTGACGCGTAGTTCGGGAGTAACCCCTACCGTGCCACTACCAGTGAGGGCGCCTGGGTCGAGTGTACGGACAATAGCGGCTGAAACAAGTTGGGAAAGTTGTAAGTGTCGATGTCCGGGCGAATCAATGTATCGACTTACTGTTTGGGCTACTGCCAAAAGCAACAATCTACACAGGAGAATATAAGCTGGCCCTTGCTTTACGGGATAGTTAACACTCACCACTTGGTCTGCCCGAATCCGCCGGCCTGCTTCGGTGGTGACGTAGCCATCTTTGGGGACGGCTTGAGTGGAAATCCGATCCTCAAGAATCACATCGACTCCCAACTTTGTGACAGCGTTCAGCAACGATTTGCGATATTTCGGTGGATAAGTCTGGTTCATAAGCTCCTTCTGAGCATGGATTATAGTCACTTTCTTTTCGGGCGCAAAGTGGCGTAACTCTCCGGCATATTCTAAAAGAGGAAACGGCGTTAGAAGTGACTGTACGCTACAGAAAGAGCTGAAACATACCAATTCCCACAGCGCCGCCTCCAATGATGAGTACATTATCTGCAGTGGCTAATTGCTTCCTGAAAGATCTAAAATGTTTAATCGCATCGGCTCTTGAGTCCGGTAAATTCAAGGAACCATTCCAGGAGCTTCCTGTCGCTAGAACAAGATGCTCGTAGGGGATGGATTGACCGGACTCGGTGATTACCACGTTAGAATCAATCTCCTTTGCGGCTGAATGCACGAATTGAACGCCGGGGCCAAACGCGCGATCAAGCGGCACAAGGGCGCGCTCTTCAATTGAACCTTCAGCAGTCACGGATGG
Organism: Ceratobasidium sp. 395; assembly: GCA_019616345.1. Taxonomy (NCBI): domain Eukaryota; kingdom Fungi; phylum Basidiomycota; class Agaricomycetes; order Cantharellales; family Ceratobasidiaceae; genus Ceratobasidium; species Ceratobasidium sp. 395. The sequence continues at coordinate 3,028 of WSTH01001087.1, forward strand.
ACGCTGCAGAAAGAAGATAGTTCAGCTATGGCTTGTAGTCGAACAGCCTCGAGCTCACAATTAAGGCCGGCCAGTGGGCGTAGTAGTCACGTTGTTCGACAACGACTAGGCGGCAGATGATTAGCTCGAGTACTGCCTGAAACAAAGCCTCCTCATGACACTTACTGATTTGGTGGGTCAAAGAATTCAATCCTTTTTGTAAGGTTTTGACAAGTGATGCTCCGCCTCCTCCACTACGATCTAATGGTTAACAATGTCGCGCCTAGCCCATAACTGCACATGCTTACAAGCCAACAATGACAACGTTTTTCTTGTTGGCCATTAGTTGAAGGTTTATGAGTGTGGCTAAGACAAGTGATCTCTGGAGACTGTGAAGTATTCAAGAAGGTCTCGGAACTGCCGTTGAACGCCGTGTTACATTCTCCTGGACGGTATATATACCCAGCTGGTTTATCAAGCAAAACATGTTCTTACCAAGCTCGATTAGTGGCTGACGTGAAAGTGATGACATTATGGCTTACTAGCCTCTTGGCGGACACAGGACCCCGTAGCTGTGCGCCAAGCTTATAGGAGCGCTTTTAAGTGTATTCTTACGTATGTTTATAATACTCACTAGTTAACATGATAAATTTAATATTCGAATAGCAAAGTGGCTTGAACTCCAACTTCTGTCAATAGAGAGACACATCCTTCGCACGTTTGCACAGCTAATTGTAGTATACACTACTCTTGTGACCAAAAGAATGCAGCCGTGAGTACAACGAGATGAGGTAGCGGACCCGAGTCTCTCTGCAAACAAAACCCGCCTGCGATCACGTGGTGGCGGCCGGTTCAGACTTGGACTTCAAACCCGTGGGCTGAAGTGTCGACCTCCATGTTATCAAATGACAGAAAAGCCTTGCGTATATAAGAGCATAAGCCAGTATCTATTATCTTCTACATCGCAGACCAGACTGACCCTGTCCGTTGCAACGTAGCCTGTGAGCGGTGCTCGTCGCATTGAATGCACAGCACCAAGCATAATTCAAAGTATTACAGCTGAAGCATTTGGTACTTATCCATAAAGCGAACTTGAAACAGTCGGATTATTAGAACTGCTAGCCTGTGATGTCTGTTTCAGCTCCTTTTTGAGGGTTCGAGCATTTGTGTTATATTAGCCGTGCGGTATGTCATAAACTCAATCGATCAGGTACTGTAAAAACCCTTCTGACTTATCACCTTAGGGATAAGAATAATCACACCATGAGCGAGTGCTGATGCCGGGGCATCAATTTCCGAAATTGTCTAAACTTGGCGAAATGGACATGCGTCCCACTGCGTTTATGGATATTTTGTCAGTGTGGTTCCGCCGATCCCAACTTGCTCTGTAGTCCGCATATACTAGATAATGTAACGCTCTCGTTGGTTTCAATGACGCAGTTCATCCGTCTCTTAATAATTCTCTAAGGCTGATAATACTGGAAGACCCCGTATGTTGAAAGCGAATTCTGCTAATAAGATCAGCATAAGTAGCACTCATACTTGCTTGGTATCCGTAATCAATTATGATGATTTAAGCTCAATATAAGAAACGATATACATATATACCGGAATGGGCACTTAACAGCTAAAGCCACTCTCACCACCATGACACATGATTGGCAATGACGCAGCTCACGATTCTAGCTTTGGCTTTACATCATTTTCGCTTTCAAGCCTCTGACGTTTTTTGACTGGGACCAAAGGAACAGGGGCCTGCAGAAAGTTATATTTGGGTTGGATCAAGGGCGTGGTTGTATGAGCTCACCATATGTTTAACTATCACAACCTCGTCATCATCTGTTTCGAGTTCTTCGATATCTATAACCTCCGGTGTAGTATCTCGTTCCCGCTTCACAGATGGTCTTGCCTGCGGGATTATTTCTCGTGCTTGTAGCCAATCTATTAGGCTTAGTTAGGTTATTAGTACCGCGTTGGGACGTAAATTACCGACCTTGAGGGGCGTAGTGAAATATAAACTTTAGAGGCTTCAGCTCAAACGCTGGGCGGAAATTGCAGGTCAAGCGCGAGCCAATCGCAGTTGTAGTAACGCTTCCAAGCCCAGCAGAACCTGCGTGCCCTTTCTTTGCCATCTTCTCATGTATCGGTCCGTGCTCCTTTGGTACAAAAAAGCTATTTTGTTGTCGCAATTGAGACTCGTGACCCCACTGAAGCTTTAGGCAGATAGTGTTGAGCTCTCCTTGTAAGCCGCATTTACCGGGAGGCAAGTGGTCAGCCTTATCTGACGTTTAGTCTAGTGAATTACCTGACTCTAAACTATTCAATTTATTGAACACACCAGTAAGAACTCTTGTTCCAAACGAAAACAAGCGCATCGTGGAAGGGCCGGTGGACTGGCCCTTGACCTGGACCTTGCGCCTGCCCCGAGTTCTCAAAAGCCTTGGTATTACCCGGCCAGAAAAATCGATTCCGTCTAACCGGAGGGAGCACCCAAACGAGAAATCGGGTCGAATAGAAGGTGGTACATCAAAACAAGCCTCGAAATTAGTCCCCTCAGTTGAGGGAATCCAACACCTTTACTGGGTCAGCATTCTATGTAAACTATTCATTACCGGGTAACATACTCGACCGTAGTCTCGTCGATTTGCTTCATTCCATATTCGGGAAGTTTTTCACCGGATGAAGCACTGATCCATGCGGAGATATTGTCGAGAATCATTGTCTGCTGTAGTGTACCAGTGGTTGGATCTAAGAGTGGTGTGGCGCAAACGAAGGACTGAAAAACACGTGACGACTTTCAAACTTTGAATTGCTATTAGGGCGCAGCACCGTAACGTGTATGTACAGAAAAACTCGTATTCTATTTGGCGTCATGTCGTTCAGAGGTCGCGAGCTAGGTGCAACATTATATGATGTAAACTCTCTTGTCACTCCCTTTTTCTAGACAGGGCTGTACTATATTGTTGCGCAGACAAGTTGTATGCGCTATGCTTTGCGACCGCCTTGCTCTTCTCAGCTGAAGTGTTATGGGTATGACGTTGTTTGGAGACAAAGCACGTAGCGTAAGTCACTTTATAGAGTAGCGCTTCGTAAGTTCCAAAATCGAGTTCTAATGGATGTAGCGATGAGCTGTAAGTCTGAAACTTGTTGGGTCGCGTGGTCAATACTGCTAGGTTATTGGTGAATGTCCTATAGTTTTGATCGTGCTCATATAGCACAAGACAAAGAACACATGCCATGTCGGTTCGAACTATACAGCACTCAAAGCTCAGGGGGCTTTGCCAGGCGGGGTTGTGTGCTATGTCCTGTAAGTCATTTCGTAGGTAGGAGGCTTGGTTTTAGAAAACAGTTGGTGAAGCCTTACGTTGAGATCAAAGTTGGGCTTATTGTTTAGTTCCTTAGACAACACGGGCGGAATTAGGTTATCGATAAATAACAGTTTGTCTCACATAGGCAAGCACAGCTCAGGAACTCAACTCTGCTTTTGTTCTGTTTTTGTCCTTGAGCTCTGGCGTTTGTTGCTGGAGAAAACGGGATGAACGTTTCGCGGTGAATCAACGATGAGGGCATGCGGCCGGACCAACGACAAGGAAACAGACGAAAGACAATCCAAGAGAGTACGATAAGAAAAGACAGTGATGGGGTGGAGAGTCGATTGCGAGTGTGAGTTCGTTTACCAGGTGGTGCGGCCAAAGTCGGCGTGGGGGTACTGGAGGAGAATCTGCTTGGTGAGCCACCAGGCAGGGGTAGCATAGGTGACGTGATTGGAAAAGCCTTTCGGCTCTCCGGAGTGAAGCATCCCGAGCATCTTGCCCTCACGAGTCCAGACAAGTGAGCCAGAGTCACCGTGGTTAGAGAATGGACCGAGGTGCTTGTTCCAGTTATAGATGCAGGCTTCGATGGACTTCCTACCAAACTCGTTGCAGATGTATGCGTCCAACCCGTTGTAGCGACCGGTCGTCAAGCGCGTGGCGTTTCCGTTTTTTCCAACGGTGTATGATGCATCTCCATTCTGGTCGATGCCGTTGGGAGTGGCCATGTGTTCCTTCTCAACGACACCCACAATGCGATGGAGCATGTTGGAGGTGAAGTTGGGAGTAGAACGACCGGCAGGGTTGGGCCAAAACATGGCATTGAGTTCGCTGGCGGTCCACTTATTTCCTAACGGTCGGTTTGATTAGTTGAGCTAAATACAAATGAGAGGAATGAGACAAAAACTCACCGAGATCAACAACATTGCCCATGAAGACACCCTTGAACTTGGACTCGTAAAGGGCGAAGGTACCAACGTCTAGGGTGTAGTTGTTCTCGTCGATATCGGTAGAAATGAGGGGCGCCCAATGACTGTAACCGATGTTTCGACGGTCCATGTCGGAAAAATTGACAGTAGCGTCTTTCAACCAGTTCTCAACTTCGCCGTTCTCCTCTTTTATCTCATTCAACCTCTCCATTTTCTTCTTAAAGGCCCGCTCGTCCCGCTCGGCGTCGGGCAGCTTCGCCAAACGCTCTACCTCGGTCGCCATACGAATGATCTCGTCAAGGTTTGAACCAATCAAGTCGCGGCCGTCGACAAGAAGCTCCTGGAAGCGTTGCATTCCACAGACGCGAATCTGCTGGGTAGCGTGGCCAGTGTTGAGGCCGGCATGCTGATAGTGGGTCTTCGTATCCTCGTGGAGGACATGTTTGCATGTGACTCCCATGACCTCGTTGCTGGGTTCGCCCTTTCGATCCTTGTTGACGTGGAAATAAAAGCCCAGACTGCCCTGAGCATCCTTGGCCTGAGCATCCTTGGGGGCAATGGGCAGCCCAAGAGCAGCAGTCAGCGCACGACGGACGGTGTAAGTGGGGTCAGTCTCGTCGACGATGCGCATCAACGAAGCCAGCTGCTTAACCGAAGCTTCGTACCACTCGATAACTACACCATTCACCCCGTACTCCTCGACGATGCTGAGGACGGCGGGAGAAATGTCACGGCATTGCTGGGGAGTGGTGGTGCCGGGCTGAGTGGCAATCCAGAGAGTGATGGGGGAGAGTGTCTTGTTCTTCTGGTCGTCGTAGGTGGCGAAGCGAACACCCTTAAGAGACGAGTAGCGGATGTCGTTTTGCTCGAAGAGCTGGATAATCAAAGGGGCGACAGTGTGCCAGATGGGGTTCAAGTCCGTGTTGAAAACACCTTCAGCCGTCTTGACGGGGAACTTGAAGTACCTGGGTCCCCCGGGGGCAGGAAGGAGGTAGGGATTCGTCTCAAAGTCTGTGCGCCAGACGAGATGAGGAGGATCGTCGGAGACCCCGTCCCAGAAGTGAACTCGTTCGAACTTGGAGATAAGGTGAGGGGCAGTGATCTGGTGCCATTCCGCCGGAGCAAAGTCGTTTTCAATAAGCGTATGGGTGTCGCTCACAGCCGAGGGAGAAGGGCTAAGAGCGTAGAAGACCTTGAGGGAGCGACACTCAAACATGTAAAGCGTAACTCCTAATCACATAGTCGTGTTAGTGAGATGATAAGGGCGGAGAGGAACAAACAGGAACTCGCCGCTGAGCAGTGTGGGGTTATTGTTGAGAATGGCGTCCAGATCATCGGGAGCTGCTACAGGAGGGACGACGAGTGTGAGATAAGGCGCGTACAATGGCTACCTGATGGCAATGGCTCACCCCCTGGAGTTCGGAGGCCAGCATTCATGAGATCAGATATGGTGAGCTGGACGAGAGCTAAAAAACGCTTGTTCGTTAGATGGGAGAGTGAGAGATTGGAGCACTCACCCATGGTTGATACGTTTGCCTCAACTACCTTGCCTAGCAATAGTTAGCGATAGCTAACACCTGCTACTCTAGGGCCTTAGCGCGGGCTTAGGCGACCTCAACCAGCATTGCATGACATGCCACGAATTAATTGGTATGGCCATATGTACCATAGGACCCAGATAAGACCACTCAAAAAGCACGCACGACGTCACATAAAAACGTAGCCCCCCCCCCCCAAAAAAAAAAAACGCACGTCACATGAGCAAAGCATGACCGATGTGTGGTCATAGCTAATTCCAATATAAACGGCAGAGATATATGCCGTACTTAGGCGCTTTCCAACACTATCAGTTTTAACTTTTGGGCAACTTATCAATGCTGGATCAGCGCACGCTATTAGTCTTCAGGAGCGCAACCAAAACAAAACTCAGAAGCTTTAGCGCGGGCACTGGGTGCCTTCTGATCGAGTCCCCATCGCGAAAACACCTGGAGTCTGAATAAGAGGCTTCAGACAGTTCAGGCCGCTCAGACAACCTTGCCTCACAGGAGGCCAATTTAGTACTGGACAGTACTGGACAGTACTGAATAACTTCGGCTAACTTTCGGTTGCACGACCTGATGAAGATTATTCAGTGCTATTCAGTACTGAACTGGCCTCCTGTGAGGCAGAGGTTACCTGAACAGCCTAAACCGTCTGAAGCCTCTTGTTGAGGCTTGTTCAGACTCCGGGCATTTTCGCGATGCCGCAGAACCTGCGCATCCTTTCTTATACGGTAGCTTCCAGACTTCAAATCACTGAAGTAGAATCTGTACGCTATCTGGTGTCATGTCGCTCAGGAATCGCGAGTCAAGCGTGGTATTATCTTATAAGTCCGAACTTCCCCAACTTGATATCCTTCTTCTTTTTCAGACAGAATAGTGCTAGGCCATTGTGCAAATAGGCTGTATGCGGTGTACTTTGGAATTGCATTGCTCTTCATGAATATCCCGTGGTTTCCGCCCTACTTGTGTACCACAAAGCGAGGGGCGTTTAAACAGAGGTCAAGGTTCGGTGAACTTTAGGCGGGATTGCGCGTCGTTAGCTATTTCGTCAACAGGAGAACTGGATTTGGGAAGCGGTTGGCAAACATTACGTTGAGAGTAGAGTTACGCTTGTACCACGCGGGTGGAGTCAATTTATCAATAAACAGTACTCATTAGAAGCAGCCCAGAATCGAAACGAACAGCCCAGGAACTCAAGCACCCTCATCGTTTATGATTTGTCTCACAAGCAAACACGAAGCTTGGGAGATAGGTTTTATTTTGTTTCGCTTTCGTCCTTGACCTTTTGGCGTTTGCTGCTAGTATTTGCAGGAACCTACAAACATCTGAGTTGTTTCAGCTTGACATGTAAATATGCAGTCGAATAAACATACCAGATGTTTGACTAACGTGACGTCTTCGTCGTCGGTTTCGAGGTTGTCAATATCAATGATATCCGGCGTAGCATCGCGGTCTCGCTTTTGTGTCAATAAGTTCTTCGGCGGGATTATCCCCTGCGCTTGTAGCCAGTCTATGAAACGAAATCGAATACGCTCAAAGGTCCGAGGACCAAGTGGCTGACCTTCGGGGGCGTAACGAAAAACAAAGACCACAGGTTGTATGTCACGGGCCGGCTCAAAAAAGCTCACCACTGTCGGTGAGTACTGAAGACTCGAGGCGCTTCCAAGTCCCGCAGAGCCTGAGTGCCCCTTTTTGGCCACCTTTTCATGAATCGGCCCGTTTTCTTTTGGTACCCAGAAGTTAGTTTGGGGTTGAACTATGCCTGCTTCGCCCCATTCGAATGTAACACGAATAGTATTGAGGTCTTTTTGAGGCGATCCTTTGGAAGGCGCGATATCTTCTTTATCTGAGACAGTGAATGAGTTAAGCCCGCGAGGCGGGAGGGGGGGGGGTTAGATCCTACCAGTTAAGAGGCGTTTTCCAAACGAGAATAGCCGAATAGACGATGTGCTAGTCGTTTGGCCTCGGCACTTGAAAGGTTCGCCGATATTTGCGGACAGGCGTACGAGGTTTTGAAAGCTTACTCCATCTAGTTGAGGCTTGCATCTGACGGAGAGCCCAGGGTGTTCGTTCGATGGTGCTTTGGAGCCTATCTCGAAGTTTTTCCCTTCGGTTGAAGGAATCCAGCATCTTCGAGTGAAGTTAGTTATGTGGCGCGCGAGCTTAGTATCAGCATACTGACTCAATTGTGTTCTCATCAGTTCTCTTCGTTTGGTACTCGGGAAGTTGGTCACCTTCCGGAGTATTTATGGTCGCTTTGAAGCTGTTTAGAATCATTTTTCGGTAGGTCTGTGGAATGCTCTAGCCCAAAGGTCGTGGCGTGGCGCTAAATGAGACATGAGGTCAGGTCATGTGACTATCTTATATCAGCGCCGGCAACTCGGCAACTCACTTTCCCGACGTCCACGAATGTGGGGTGACGGGACTTCCTTCACTTCCTCTCAGCCCTGATATTAGCAGCTGCGTTGAGGCCTTGAGACATTCTACACCAGTATTGTTGGCACAAACTCACCGCTCGGACGCTGGGTGCTTTCCGACTAAGTCCCGCAGAACCTGCGCCCTTTCTTGTGTAGCTTTCAGGTTCAAACCGCTGAAAGTAGAACTCGTACGCTAGCTGGTATCATGTAGCTTGGGAATCGCGAGTTAGGCGCGGTATTATGTTACCCAAGATTTCCTAGCTTGATATCTCTCCTTTTTCAGACAGAATTGTGCTAAATCACTACGCAAATAGGTTGTATGCGGTGTACTTTGGAACTGCGTTGCTCTTCTCGGCTAAACTGACCTATATGTGACGAATTTCAGAGACAAAGCACGCAGCTTGAGTCATCGCATAGAATAGCGCCTCGATGAGTATGGAGGGCGAGCTGTATGAATGGTTGCGTGCTGCGGTTATTGGTGAATATCCTGTAGTTTTTGCCTTGCTTGTATATCACAAATTGAGGAATGTTCGAACTATACAGAGCTCAAGGCTTGGTGGACCTTAGACAGGGTTGCGCGCTGTCAATTATTTCGTCGGCAGGAGAGCTGGATTTGGGAAGCGGTTGGCAAAACATTACGTTGGAAGTAAACTTATGCGTGTTATTTAACTCATTAGACAACGCTGGTGGAGTCAATTTATCCATAAATAACACTCATTAGAAGTAGCCTAGAATCGAAACGAACACCTTAGAAACTCGAGCACTCTCATGTTTTATCGTTTCTCTCACACAGGCAAAGTGCTAACCTCAGGGGCTCAACTTTGGTTTTGTTTCGTTTTCGTCCTTGACCTTTGGGCGTTTGTTGCTAGTATTTGCAGGAACCTACAAACATTTGAGTTGTTTTAGCTTGACACGTAAATAGTCGAATAGACATACCAGATGTTTGACTAACGCGACATCTTCATCATCGGTTTCGAGGTCATCGATATCGATGATATCTGGCGTGGCATCGCGGTCTCGCTTTTGGGTCAATGGGTTCTTGGCCGGCATTATTCCCTGCGCTTGTAGCCAGCCTAGCAAACGGAATTGAATACGTTTAAACTACCAAGGGCCAAGTAGCTCACCTTCAGGAGCATAACGAAAGACGAAAACTAAAGGCTGAATGCCATAGATTGGCTCAAATCTCGTCACAGTCGGCGGGCGTTGAAGGCTCGAGGTACTCCCGAGTCCCGCGGAGCCTGAGTGCCCCTTCTTAGCTACCTTTTCATGGATAGGCCCGTTTTCTTTTGGTACCCAGAAGCTAGTTTTGGGGCGAGATACACCTGTCTTAACCCATTTGAATGTAACGCGAATAGTATTAAGGTCTGTTTGAGACGATCCTTTGGAGGACGCAATGTCTTCTCTATCTGAAATAATGCAAATATCATGAGTTAAACCCTGCGAGGCGGGTGGGATTAGAGCCTACCAGTTAATAGACGCTTTCCAAACGAGAACAGCCGAATAGACGATGTACTAGTCACTTGACCTCGGCACTTGCAAGGCTCCCCAATTTTTGCGGCACGGAGTATTTTGTTTCTGAACTTTATTCCATCTAGTTGAGGCATGCATACGACAGAAAGCCCGGGATGTTCATCTGGAGGTGCTTTGAAGCATATCTCGAAGTGTTTCCCTTCGGTTGAAGGAATCCAGCATCTTCAAACGAGGTTAGTTATGTGGTGCGAGCTTAGCATCAACATACTGACTCAATCGTGTTCTCATTGATTATCTTCGTTTGATACTCGGGAAGTTGATCACCTTCTGAAGTATCTATTGTCGCTTTGAAGTTGTTTAGAATCATTTTTAGGTGGATATACGAAATGCTATGGCCCAAAGGTGGTGGCGTGGCGCTAAATGAGAGACATGAGGTTGAATCATGTGACTATTTCAGATCAGCACCGGGAACTCGGCAACTTACTTTTCCGCCGTCCATAAATGTGGGGTGATGAGGACTTGCTTCACTCCCTCTCAGCCCTGATATCGACAGTGCGCTGAGACCTTAAGACACTCTACGCCAGTATTACTGATACAAAGTCATCGTTCATATAACCCAAAGCCAAAGCATCTCGAACGAGTTTAGTATAACTCTTCTGAAAAGGAAAACTTGAATTCGACACCATGGCTAGTGAGAAACAAAGGCTGAACCGTGCCTTCATCGTTGGGGTGGGGATGACTGCATTTATCAAGCCGCGTGGACAACGCGATACGTCCGACGTATGTAAATATAATTTCCCTTCATATCACCTCACATTTGGAATGTCATTTTCGTCTTTAGATGGGCCTCGAGGCAGCTACCAAGGCACTCGTTGATGCTGGAATTACTTACGATAAAGTTCAAGCTGCTTGGGTTGGTTATGTGAGCTTATTACGAGTAATTCCTCACATACGTCGCGAAACTGACATTACACCGTAAACTAGGCGTACGGAGACAGCTGCTGTGGCCAGCGCGCATTATATAACCTCGGAATGAGTAGCATTCCGATCACTAATGTCAATAACGTACGTCTCCGATCGTCCACTCTCGGGTTCCTAGACCTATCTTGAAAACACAGAACTGCTCTACCGGTTCTACTGCCGTTTTCCACGCAGCATCCTGGATTCGCGCCGGCCTGGCCGATTGCACGCTTGCGCTTGGGTTTGAGCAAATGTCGCCTGGTTCTCTCAAGTCTAATTGGCCGGACCGCGCTCCACCGATGTTGCCTTGGGCAATTGTAACCGAGGAACTTGAGGGTAAGGGAAAGAAGGGACCTAGCGCGGCGAGGATGTTCGGCAATGGTGCGAAGGAGTACGGCGAGAAATATGGCTCGACGAGGGAACACCTGGCAAAGATTGGTGGGTTAACCTTGTCTGTTGTAATCATTTTGATTTTATTCCTGTCATGTACAGCTTCAAAAAACCACAACCATGCCTCAAAAAATCCGTACTCCCAATTCAGAACTCCTTGGACGCCCGAACAAGTTCTCGCCTCGCCAGCAATTACAGACTACCTCACCAAACTCATGTGCTGCCCCACTTCCGACGGAGGTACGCACCTCTCACTCGTTTCTGCTGACGCCGGCCATACTTATCCTATACCTTTGTATAGCCGGTTGCATAATCGTCGCCTCTGAATCTTTCGTCCACGCACACAACCTTGAAAATCAAGCCATCGAAATCGTCGGCCAGGCCATGCACACCGATTCGCCTGCTACCTTTGAGTCGCGTTCTGCTATGGAAGTCGTTGGGTTTGATATGACTCGGCGTGCGGCAGTAGATGCTTTTGCTCAAGCGGGGGAAGGAGACAACAGAGATAATGTGGGGGTTGTGGAGTTGCATGGTGAGTAGGGCTGATACGCGACTATATGCGGGTACTAATCTTGATCTGTAGACTGTTTCGCTGCGAACGAGGTGTGTTTGAGGCACTGCGAAGTTTTCTATATACTAAGTGCCGCCGTTTATAGTTGCTCATGTACGATGCCTTGGGGTTATGCAAGCCCGGCGAGGCACACAAGCTCGTCGACGCGGGAGACAACACTTATGGCGGGAAGTACGTGATTAATCCGTCGGGTGGGCTAGAGGCAAAGGGACATCCTCTCGGCGGTGGGTTTTGTTCGGAGCCT
>WSTH01001088.1:0-14835 GCA_019616345.1 Ceratobasidium sp. 395
TGCAACCACACCGAAGTTAGTGCTAGGAACTTATGTCAGATGGACGTATTCTTGAAGAGCGAAGGCGACAAACTTTTGTGGATATGTAAAAATCCGCCTCGGGACGACTCGATGTACGGATCGAGTGTCACCAAGCCACTGTTGAGATCGCTCAAGATAGAACTCGCGCCCGGGCGATCCAAATCGCTGGGATCGGCTTTGCAGAATTTGGTTCGATACTGTGAAGGCAATATTTGTATTGCGTTTCATTTTAATCAGCATTAACCTCAAAAAAGGCTAAGTTTAACCAAGAGCTCTCGGGATAAACATCGATGTTCAATCGTATTTGATGTGATGCGCATACATTGAGCCAAGGATGCGCCTGTGGTGGCCGAGGGCAAGCCGCGACGGCTCGCGGTCACGTGGACGAGGACCGTGTTTACTCACAACAAACACGACACATCAGTGATCGTGCACTATGATTTGATCTTGTCTTCAGCCACTACGTTTTATATCTATCCTTTTTGTATGGAAGTACCATCCAGTCAGACTGACAGCTTGCTGAAGCGGCTCTCCGGACCTTCCTCTGGCAAGGCTGGGTGAGTCGACTATGGGTTGCTGAGTTACGCCACTTGACACCGCGCCTGTTATGCAGACTCGCAAAAGACCAGGCTGAAATTAATAAGATTATTGCAGACGTTTCTAAAGGGTCGAAGTTTTACGAGGTGTGGAAAAGTGGTGTAATAACCGAACATATAACTCATGGGGATTACAGAACGAGAAACGCAAGGACACTGAATTGACGGTCCGCATTGGCAAGCTACTCACTCTTCGAGATGGATTAATGAAGTCAGCTAGGATCGGTGAGCTCATTTCACACGAGACTTCTTTAAATAATAACTCATCGAGCTCATTAGCTGAAATTGAAGCATTGGTCGATAAGCAAGTAAGCTCATCTGTTAGCTGCAATTGAGCTACAGTGTAACTTTATCAAGATAGCGGAGCTCGAAGCCCAGCGAGACCTTTCCCAAATCATATGTCACGCGGACATGGATGCGTTCTATGCAACCGTTGAAACACTAGATAATCCGGCTTTAGTGGGGACAGCGTTCGGCGTGGGGTCTGGCGTTCTCTGCACAGCCAGTTATGAAGCTAGGAAGTTTGGCGTGAGGTCTGGAATGGCTAGTACGTTCTGCCGTTCTTATACTCTACTGGCGCTCTACTGACATGTTCTCAGCATTTGTCGCCAAAGCGCTATGCCCTCATCTCAACATACTGCCGCTCCGTTTCCATCGCTATTCCGAAATGTCGAACCGTATCTTCAGCGTCCTCCGAAAATACGACCCCAATTTATTGGCTGCGGGCTGCGACGAAGGCTACCTTAACCTGACTGCTGCCTGCGAGGAGGCCGGCGAGTCGCCGGAAGTTGTCGTTCGTCGGATGCGCGACGAAGTACACAAGGAAACTGGTATGACAGCTAGTTGTGGTATTGCCCCAAACAAAGTGAGGACCTCATTCTATGTCTTTTCGGGATCTGACCGTTCTCTCAGGCGCTGGCAAAGGTGGGTCATATATTATGCCAATGAGTGCCGGTCAAGTTTAGGTGGGGTATCGTATAGATTTGCTCCGACCTCAACAAACCTAATGGCCAGTACATTATGCCTTTCGACCGCGATAGCATATTGGAGTTTACTCGCAACCTCCCGATGCGCAAGGTGAATATACTCTATCCTCAGAACATATGACCTGTGGGCTGAATGTCCACATAGATGCCCGGAACTGGTCGAGTCTTTGAAAGAATACTTGATAGCTTGGGTGTCAGGGTGTCGTGCTTTCCATTGTAGCACTAGAGTCGTGTTCCTAATGGGGTTTGTAGACATGTGGCGACGTGTTATCTCATAGAGCTGAGCTGTACCTTCTCTCTCAACATAACAAGCTCTCGCTTCACTCGCTTCTGTGTGCTTATCTCGGTGTACACAACAACAACGTCACGCCTCATTCACGAGACTCTCGGCGTAGCGTGGGGTACGAACGTACGTTTCAACCACAGCGCGATCCACAAGTACTTTTGGAAACGCTCGAAAAGATCGCCGAGGGGCTTGCGCAGGATTGCGAAAAGAGGTATGGTGGTAGCATACTGTTCCTTACTTGTGCTAAGACAACTCCAGGGGGTGGGCTGGAAAAACGCTCACACTAAAGTACAAGCTCGACACCTACCAATGTAAGTCTAGTAGTGGCTATTGGCATTTTACTTGAGTTTCTAATGTTATGTGCCAGCCTTCAGTAGAGCAAAGTCTTTGACCAAATGGACGATGAAAAAAGAAGATATATTGCCGGTAGGCGTTGCTTGCTGTTCTGTAGAGGATCTTACTGACCGATAATGTACAGCACGCACGAGAACTTCTGCTGAAAGAGTTCCCACTCTCTTTACGACTTATGGGCTTGCGTCTCACTACCCTCAAGGATTTGCGTGAATCTAACGATTCGGGGCTGAAACGCGTGAGTTTTTGCTCAGCTTTCGCAGGTCTTTTGTTTGACCGTGATGTTTTAGTTTTGGGCTCCCGAGAACGTAAAAACTTCAAAGACAGACGACAAATTATTATTGGAGGATGATACTGACACGGATGACGAGCTTGGGTTATGGGAGATAGACCCCCAAGGGGAACCGATCACGCCAAACCACCAGATCACTTCGGAAACGAAACTTGGATCTTCCGCTACCGCTAGACCTGCCTCAGGTAGCTCGAAGGAGCAAACACTTAAGCAGAGCAAGCTACCAATTTCTAGAGGTTCTGTTCCGCTGGGTCAACCTCGTCCGTCAAAACGAAAGCGCAGCGCATCCGTCGGCGCAGTTCTTTCGATTATCGATGTAGATATCGACACTCGTCAGCCTAAAACGAGGCGCAGCTCGGCTCTTGTCCCCAAGTTATCTATCATTGATGTCGATTTAGTTTGTCCGGATTGTCTGCAAGAGCTCGGTCCAGATGAACAGCACCCTGGAAAATGTCCTCAAGCTCTGCGAAATTCTCGAGCTAAACCTCAAGTGTCTGGTTCAACCAAACAAGTCAAGCTAGCGCCTTTGTTTTGTCGAAAACGAAAGTAGATTTACATTACTGTCCGGGTTTAGGATATCGAACATGGAACTATAGCTTATGTACAATAAATTAAAACATAATAAGCATCAGCATTGGTCAAGTCAAAATAGCGGAGCTGAATCCGATGGGCTATATGCGTGGGTCTAGGATAGGAGGTAAACCGGTGGGCAGGCCGCTATTAGTTGCGCGAATACCCGGTTCTCAGTTGAGTATTGATTCCAGGCCAGTTACCCGTCTACCTAGGTGCTCGAGTTGACGATCTTGCTAGTATTGATACTTCGCGCGGTGGCCGCAAACCTCAAAAGATCGGTATCCCGGACAAATACTGCATGCTCAAGCTGTTGCTGGATTTTGGCCCCGTTCATGATCAACAAGTCGCCCTGTATCAAATGGATCAGAAGTAGTTCCTTACAAGTCCTGTAGTCTTGCTCTTACGTGCGAAAGCGTGACCTGTAAGATCCGTTCGTTTTGAACTTCAATTGTACGCGACTCAGACGGGCGGTATGGTCCATTTTTGTAGATTTGATTTTTCTTGATCGACATATTATGCCTAAACGTCATCTCTGCGGAACTTCCAAGGGTAAGCCCGGCAACCACAGGTCCCAAACCGGGTTCATCGTCTGAATGAAACTGATACAGCAAGTAAATATAGGTTAGCTGGTCTTTGGTAATGTCTCGGGGCAGACTCACGTTCATTTCTTGCCCCTCCTAATAACGGTAATGGCTAAATACTAATATAATAACCAACAAGTGAAGCGCTCACCGCATATGCCACCGAAAGTAACTCATTAAACTGTGTATCGGACAGTCCTAGAGCACCCTCGCAGAGATATCTTATATGACCCAAAGCGTTTCTGATAGACTCAGGGCACTGTTCGAAAGGAGTCGAGGCAGCTTCTGCAACATACTGTAGCCCAGTTCATTAGAGAAGCCGCAATAAGCTGTTAGCAAGCCTTTAAGTTACCTTGTATGGTGCTCCAGCTATTTCATCGTAAATGTCAATTTATTATAGCGGGCAGATATATGACGAATAGCTAACCGTTGAATGTGAAATGTTGCGCATATAGTTCTCCTTTAACTTCAGAAATGGCTTAATGCTGGAAGCTCTATTAGCGAGTGAAGTAAGCCTACCGCCGTGCTTGAAGTAATGTTAGATAGTTGGTCAGCGTAAATAAATCAATACCCACTGTTTTCATTGCATGTCTTTGGAACATGTCTCTCTCACAGGCATCTTTCTGGTACTGCTCAAACAGGTCGTCCGGAGTTTTCGAAGCAGCGGGATTATTAAGAACATGAACAATCTGGCCGCTAATGGACGCAGAGTCACGATACTTGCGGACCGGCAGCTGAAACACACTTACATATCGTCGGGTAGGTGGTAGTATACGGCTACCCTGCTCTCGCCCATGGGGTAATTGACTACTTTGCAGGTGGCCGTTATTTCTGTGGGATTAAAACGTCCATTACCATAATTTTCCCAGGATAACGGGTCGTCCAATATCGAGCTTGAGTAAATTCGCGGACGAGATGCTTCAACTGCCAACTGACAAGAAGTGTGTAAATATGTAAGTAGGCAACACGCGTGTACGCACCTTGCAACTGGGACACTCCCAGATCTGCCATCGTTGCCTACGTTCGAGTGGTCAGCAGCTGAGTTGGTCGCAAAGCAATCGGGCCCACCTGCATGACACACGACCACAACGATGGCAGCATACACCGGCCCAGAAATTGCGATTGAAAATAGAGCAGTTGTTTGCCTGGTATTCCCATCCAGGATATTCGGGAACTATAGGGTACGGGATTTTTTGCAGTTGTATAGGTAGATCCCTGATCGAGAGAAAATCCTCGTCGAATTGAAGCTCGCCTCGTGGTGCGAGCCCATCACTGAGCTGTATGTCGGGTGGTAAGTAGAGTGCATACAGGCATATTTCCAACTAACCGTCCAAAACGATTCACAATCGGGGTTTAAACAGACCCATTCCATTCGGTAAACCTTCGGGCTAACCGTAGAACAAGCCAAACACCTGTTCTCAGCGCCCCAGCTAGCAAACCTATGTGAGGGTGCATCGATGATGTCTAGAACCAGACTAACCTAGGAAACGGGTTTAAGGCGAGTTCTGACGGCTTGAACCGCCGAGGGCTGACCTTTCTGAGAAATACCATCGGCGAGTTAGTGACTAAGTCGGGTTGAAGGAGTACGGTCCTACTTATTAAAAGGTTGTCGATTACCGGTTTGATGTTTTCTTTCTGTGGGCAAAAGACGAGGGATCTGGGTTACAGTTTCTGAGGTTGCTAACCACCAGGGAGGCCCTTGGCTCTGTTCGATCCATTGGAATGCAAATTTCCACCGAGTGTAGAGCGACGTTTCTCCTTGGCTGCTTATCTCCTCCCGTTCAGCTGACCAAGAGTTAGCAAAACGATTAGATTTATACTCAGGAATAAAGCCATACCCCAAGCAGCCACGATTGCATAATGACCAAGGACATAGTAGTTAGCTCCCCGAGCGTGACCCCGTTTCAGATTGAACCTCTGTAGATGTTCGTAGCCGGCCTCTGCCAGTATTATAACGGGGCGAAGCATCCTGTATGACGTGAGTAATCCTCGGATAGAGCTATCTGTCTCTAGCTGGTCATCCCCTAGCTGATGCTTAGACTGAGCTGCTGCCATCAAGTCATCCGGTAGAGCCTGCTCTTCATTTGCCATGTTTTTCCCGCCCCTTAGGTCCATATTGAGCCACGGTAGGGGAAGAATGAAGGATGAGCTCACCCGTGAGATATGATGAGCCTCCCATCGTGGCGCCACGCGTCGCGGGGCGATGGGAAATGACCAAGGAGGTATCCGTACACTGTATGCGCACGGCTATATACACCACCTTGCATGGATTTAAAATAGGCTACATGGCAAAAAAGTATTGAGAACAACCGGTGCGTCGGTAATGAAGTTGAGGTAACTGACGGAGTTCGCAGAGCTCCTGGCGTGACTAAATGCAATCCATGTCAAATCAAGCCATAATAATAGTTTATACATCGCACTCACTACAGCCCAGACTGGAATTCGAATTTCGCTTGCACGTCCGGCAGCAAGAGCTGACGTCGGCGGTGCACACAAAGACGTGGTCTCAGATTGAAGTTCATGCTGAGGAGTTGGGTCGCTGGGCTCTTCCAATAGAAGTTTAAAGGGAGCTGGATGGTCTATAATATGGTCTACAATGCGAGTTGACGCTTTGGGGGGAGAGTCGGGAGACGAAACAGAAGCCGGGATGCTGAGAAGTGGAGTGGCGGGTGGCGAGGGCAGCACCTCCGGAGGAGCTGGACTGGAAGGTTTGAGAGCTGAAAACGTGGTTTCGGATACCAAGTGCTGCTGAGAAGATTCAAAACGCGAAGGCGCTGGAAGCCAAGGTTTCACGTCAGCGACTTCCTGGTTTGAAGCTGGCTCGGCCTGGTTGCCTGACTGAGAATCGAGTTGAGAGCCTAGATCAAGCTGCAATGCATTCTCAGTCTCGGGTGAAGGGCTGTCATGAGCAGTACATGGTGGTGTGGCGGCTTTTTCGTCCGAATGATTTTCTTCTGCATAGGTTTGAAGACTGAGCTGGATAGCGCGTCGCATCGACTGACCACCCGGACCACTATCTAACTTCTTCTGCTTTTTAGGTTTTTTGGTAGATTTCTCGGTCTAGAATGTGAAGCCACTCAATTAATTTCATGCGACCAAGAGAGTGTAACATACTAATTTTTCAGCCTTTTCGAAGTTTGTGTCCAGCTTGTCCTCAGTATCCTCGGCTGCATTCTCAGTTTTTGTGGATGACGGGTTGTTAGTAGTAGCCTAGTGTTTGATACCTGGCGTGAGCAATTCGAACAGTTGCGATAGGCGCAAGGCTTACTGCTGGTATTTTCTTCTTATTGTGCCGGGCGCGGGAGGATGAACCACGTTTGTGTCGACGTGTACTAAGCCAATAACTGTAAGCAGCTCTGATAGAAGCCGAGTCCAAGATACTCACCCATTTGACGTCCCCTTTGAAACCTTTGAAACCTTCGAGACCTCCCTCGGAATAGTAGACGGTGTGTTGACTTCGCTATTCGCAGAACGAATAGAGACATCGTCAACTAGAGATGGGGTAGGTGGGTTCGACGCCTCAAGCTTAACATCGTCGCTTGATTTTGTAGGCACGTTGCTCTGGACGATTGATTCCAGTGTCGGGTTTGAATCATCTTCGATGAGGACCATCGGCTCCGGAGCCGCCGCAGCATCCTGGCCAAGATCGGGAATTTCGGTAACTCCCGAACTCGATGCCTTTAGTTTACCGGCGCGTTTAGATGATTGCAATACTTGGCAGGCCGCGTTGCCTTCGACGTTTACCTCGGGGGCTGAGTTGGTTTGTATGTGTTCTTCCTTAGGTAGAAGTGGAGCGGTTAGGCAAGCTTCAAGTAAAGAATCACTGGGCTTGAACGGGTTCAAATTCAGCTTCTTGCGCGCCGTTTTGATTTTGTCTTTGGCCGGACCTGGGCGGCCATTCAGGAGATCCCATTGAACACCAAAGAACAGCTTGCGGATATCTTGCTTGGTGGGATTTGTAGGTTTGCTGAGGAGCATAGCATCACTTTTGTCGTATGCCAGTTGACCCCAGCGTGTAACGAGATTTCGCTGGTTTTAATCAGTCTAGTTTGCTGAACTAACAAGAAAATAGAGTAATGAACATACTGCTTCGTGGTCTCCGTTACTATCTCCAGCATCTAATGCGTTTGAGAACCGTTCTCGAAAGACCGGGGTATTCGAGGCGGAGAACGCATCACGTAGATACGGCTTCAGTTCGAAAAGTCGAGCAAGACTCGAGTCGGACCATTGTATATTGGACTTCGAGCCCGATTTCTGTTTAAGAATAAGCTTAAATACAAGCCCTTCCAAGAGGGAAATAACCGTACCTCTGCTTTAATTTTGGGCATGTCACTCACGATGGTTGAGTGTGATGGCTGACTCTTGTCACATAAATATAGCGCGTTGTTTACATTTTCAGGGATGGACTGAAATGGCACAAAGTGAACCAACTGTGGGCCGGGTGGGCGAGCTAATCATTGTTGATCGTCTGAGGACTGAAAACTCCAGCACAAAAAGCGTCCACAGCATACTCGACGATATTTCATTCCGAGTTAACAAAGTCAGTAATGATCTACGGAGTGATCAGGGGAAATCGAAGGCTCGAGCCTCGAGGCTAGCCAATATATAGTCGTCTCGTTACGTAAGCACGCATTCACTTGCCCTTGTCGAGGTGACAAGGCAGTGGATAATTACAAAGGAAAGTAGGGTGTTTATTTCAGTCGCCAGAAGATGCGCTTGAACGATAGCTCGCAAGTCTCAATCTCATAGCAAGATTCATGATGATACTCTTCTGTTCCGTGTTCGCCCGAAACGTCCGGCCAGCCTCAAGGGGCCGCATAGGACAAAGATTTTATTGCACGGCAGTTTAGATACGATGTGTGATCTATTTGGTGAGCGCTTGTTGGATCGCCTCGTACACATCCGCCTCGATGCGAGCTTCTGCCTTTTCTTTTTCTGAAGCGCTGCCTCCCACAACTCGGAGTGCTTCAGCGAGATTTGCGCGAACAGCCTGAAGAAGTACGCATGGTTAGAATTTATGGTTCAATGAGTGCTATAGCATGTACCTCAGCAGAGATATCTTCAAGAGGGGCTCCTTCAATAGCATTAATAGTGAGGGTGTTATTGGGATGAACTGTCGCAAACCCACTGCTCACTGAGATTTAACGAGTGTTTTAGTCTCTTTATTTGGTATTAATAACAATTTGACACACCAAACCACTTCTTAGAGCCGCTTCCGGTCTCAATAACTTCTACTACACCAGGGCGTAACGGTTCGATCGTTGGGACATGGTGGGCTAGGATACCCATGTCTCCGGATTCAGCGGCGATATTAACCTGAACAACGTTTGTAGAGGTGAAGATCGACTAATCACAAGGGTTAACAGGAGCACAAGAATTTAATCATAAGTTAGCACCTGGTGAGGAAGGACCAGCGAGAGCTTCAGAGTGTCGCTTGTCGTATCCGCATAGCCACGGCGCTGAATAAATGTGGTCTGTCGTGCAACCGAGCGGGCGGATGCAGCACGCAGACTGCTGGCTGCAGTGCGAGCAAAAGCAGACATGATGCTAGAACTGAAGAAAAGCAGTGGGAATGAGATGGAAAATGATCACGTGCAGAATCCACGGATAATGGCGCTTCGAACTGATCCAAGGACGCGTACATCTCTCGCATTACCACCTCGACCCAATCATGAAGCTCACGTTCAAGACACTCCAGGTGTGTAAGATCTATTTCTAATGAATCGCATACTCAAATATGTCACTCTCCAGCAAAAACAGTTTCAGATCGATGCGGAATCCACCGATACCGTTCTGCAGCTGAAGGAGAAGGTCAAGGAGTCGCAAGGACATGCCGTTGAGACTCAGAAACTCATCTACTCTGGTATGCATTCTCCTATCCTAACCTTTCAATAACCCATTTACTTACGCGGCATCATAGGCAAGATCTTGGCTGATGATAAGACCGTCGAATCGTTAAATATCAAAGAGAAAGACTTCTTGGTGGTCATGGTCTCCAAAGTGAGTATCGATCGCCGCTAGTTAAACTTGTGCCAATTACCGTCAACCCAGCCCAAAGCGACCCCCGCTGCATCCTCAAGTGCTGCTGCAGCACCGGCTCCTGTGCCCTCGGCCCCAAGCCCCGCACCTGCTCCGGCACCTGCTCCAGCCCCCGCTCCGGCACCGTCTGAAGACGTTAACATGATTCCAGCTGAGCAGCCAGCTGCTCCAGAAGCATCAACACCTGCTGCGACCGCACCGGCTCAGGCAGCATTTGGGGATACTAGCTCCTTTGTTACCGGTGGCGCACTGAACGCTTCAATTGAGAACATGTTAAGCATGGGCTTCGAACGCGAACAAATCATGCGCGCGCTGAAAGCTAGTTTTAATAACCCCGATCGAGCTGTGGAGTATCTTCTCAACGTATGTTAATTAGCATATTGATATTATTGTCAATTTCTGACACCCTAACCAGGGCATCCCAGAGCACCTTGCTGCTGAAGCACCTGCCGCTGCACCTCGGGCCGCGGCGCCTCCTGCCAGTACACCGGCTGCCGCCCCTACCGCCGCCCCTGCCGCCGCCCCTGCCGCCGCCCCTGCTGCTGCTGCCCCTGCACCTCCAGCCGCTGGCGGTGGCGCCCAGGCTCCCATGAACTTGTTTGCCCAGGTTTGTCCGGAATTTAGTCAACGTTAACGCAACAAGCTATTTACGTTTTACTCTATTCGACCACAGGCTGCTGCCCAAGCTCAAGGAGGCGGAGCTGCCGCCGCTCCTGCTCTCGGAGCTGGTGCCGGAGGGGCCGGCGCAGGAACTAATCCTTCTCTTGATGATCTGCGCAACAGCCCCATGCTGCAGAACATTCAGCGCCTTGTTGCTCAGAATCCGGCTATGATTCAACCCTTGATCCAGCAGCTTGCGCAAGCGAATCCCGCCATTGCCGAGCAACTGACTCAAAACCCCGAGATGTTGTACCAGCTCCTGGGTGGTATCCCCCCGGGTGAAGGTGAAGAGGGCGAAGAGGTTTACCCGCCCGGTACTCATGTTGTGAATATTACTCCTGAGGAAGCGGCCGCAATTGAAAGGGTAAGCTGGCACAGCTAATTAACTATACTCACTGGTTTCTCATTCTATTTGGCAGTTGCAAGCTCTCGGATTCACTCGTCAGCAGGTAATCGAGGCTTACTTCACATGCGACAAAGATGAGGATCTTGCAGCGAATCTTTTGTTCGACAGCGGGTTTGATTGAAAGGTCTCTGTCTTGCTGTCTTGCTCCTGCATCCACTATATATCACCTATTGGCCATGTACTGCCCTTGGCGTTTCCAGAATAGCCCCGAATTTAAATGTTTTTATCCCTGATCACGTGCTCTGCACAGCTTTCATTCGTGGCAACAAGCGTCGGTTTTGAACGCTCCGTTCTTTGTCTCTTGACGCTCAACTTTCTTCACGTTCTATGGCCCCTTCTACACCAGCACCGAAGGAAGAATCTGAACCCCCTATTATTTCACCTCCTGGAACCTATGATTTAGAGGTACGTGCCCATCAGCTGGCGCCATCTGATAAGCCTTCACGACCGAGTCCTCAGAATGTCTCTATAGGATGCAGAGTTTTCGTGCGGCGGCCACTTCCCGGCGGTGGTGAAGAAGAGCGCAAAGCCGAGGTGCTCTCCATCCGTGACACATCGAAGAATCGATATCTCGCGCGCCAGATCAAGACATCAAAATCTGAAGAAAAAATTGAGTTTTATATTCACTGGACCGAGTTCAATAAGCGCTTGGACGAGTGGGTTCCTTCGTCGCGTGTTGTCTTGACGCGCGAACTTGAGTGGCCGAAACCCAAGGCACCGCCACCACCTCAACCAGTGAACAAAAAAGAGGCACAGCAAAAGGAGAAACGAGGGAACTCGTTGTTGAAGAAGGCGACTTCAACAGCTGCACTTGCCGTTGTTGCCGCCAACAATACCGCCGCCCCGACGACAGCTCCTTCTACACCAACCCCACGTCGATTACCTTCGCTTCAACCGTCTATTGCCGGCTCCCAACATCAAGACGAAGATGGAGACTATAGCATGGAGGACGCGGAGGGCGAAGAAGACGCGGAGGGCGAGGCGGAACCCGTGCTCGACGGACTCGACCCATCCAATCCGACCGTTCAGCCAACGCTCAGCAAAGAGCAGGAAATTGAAAAACTCCGGCACGGCGGATCTATGACCCAAGCCGCGTCTGAAATTGCACGAGTCAAAAACCTCAACAGGTTACGGATCGGCAAGCACGAGGTCGAGGCTTGGTACTTTAGCCCGTACCCCGTCGAGTATGCGCACCTGCCGCTGCTGTACATTTGCGAATTTTGCTTGATGTTTTTCCCAAGCGAGATGATGTTCGAGCGCCACCGGACCAAGTGCACGTTGCTTCATCCTCCGGGAAACGAAATTTATCGACACGAAGATATATCGTTTTTCGAGATCGACGGGAAGAGGCAGATGACTTGGTGTCGGAATCTTAGCTTATTATCGAAATGCTTTTTGGATCAGTGAGTGCCTTGTCTTTGTTGCATAATGTTTTACTAACTTGAACGTAGCAAAACACTGTACTATGACGTTCAACCATTTATGTATTATTGCATGGTAAGTCATACGCTCCGCCCCCTTAATCTCGCACTAACATAAACGACTAGGTCACTCGAGACCAACGTGGATGCCATCTCATTGGATACTTTTCCAAAGAGAAAGAGTCGGCCGAAGGATACAACGTGGCCTGTATCCTCACCCTTCCACAATATCAGCGACACGGATATGGAAGACTTCTTATGGAGTTCTCCTATG
The DNA here is from genome assembly GCA_019616345.1 of Ceratobasidium sp. 395. Lineage (NCBI taxonomy): Eukaryota > Fungi > Basidiomycota > Agaricomycetes > Cantharellales > Ceratobasidiaceae > Ceratobasidium > Ceratobasidium sp. 395. Next base: position 12,487 of record WSTH01001088.1, read on the forward strand.
CACTGTCGAAGCGCGAATCCAAAGTCGGGTCTCCGGAGAAACCGCTCAGTGATCTGGGGCTCCTTGGTTATCGCGCATACTGGGCCGAGGCGATTATCGAGGTCATCTTGAATGAAAATCTTGAGGAGACCACGTTTGACGAAATCTCGGCGAAGACTTCTATCAAAACGGAGGATATTTTGTATACGTGAGTGGCAAGTCTTTTTGCGCAAGGACCTTGGGCGCTTACCTTTGTCGTGATAGATGTATGGAGTATCAGTTGATCAAGTGGAAGAGAAATGTGCCCATGATCTGCCTGACTGATGCAGTAAAGGAACAATACGCTAAAGCCATGATGAAGCGTACTCGGCGCATCGTTCCGGAAAAACTGATATGGAAGCCACCCGCGTTTACTAGGGACCAATTGAGGTTCGGGTGGTAATGGACTGTAATTGTATCCAATTTCGTTTTGCGCATTCGAACCCGTATATCCTGTTCATACATAATGTAAAGTACAGTGTAATATGAATCGCCCAGAAACTCATGACTCGGACGCACTCCTCGCCAGCCTCCGTCTCGCCATTCCATCAGGAGCCCGCAATGTTGAGCCGTCCACGGGCGTCATACCCAACCCCGGTCTAATCCCTAATCTCATCTCGCCACTCGGACCCTCGCTGTCTGATCCCGCAGCAGATAGACTCGTACTCGAAGACCGGACTCGACGAGAAAGTCCTGGAGAACCCGCGCGAGATATGGGCGGCGAGAACAAGCCCGAGAGCTCATAGTTTGCCTCGCCAGGGGTCGTAAACCTTAGGTCGGCAGCAAAGGTAGGAGGAGAAGGGGGTAGCTCGATTTGTGGTGGAGCGGGCGTGCCGTCTTCAGTCTTTCGGTCTGGGTCGACCTCGACTTTAGGTTCGGGCAAGCCATCCATGCGTGCTTCTTTAGGTTTATGAGTGGAGCCTGAATCAGATTGTTGGTCGGCGTCTAGGCTCCATCCCAGAGTCCGCGCGACAACATAAGCTGCAATATCCTTTTTGCAGGCATAATTAGTTTATAACCAGGAGCGGAGCAGGGAGGCACTCCTTACAGTGAGGGTGAGTATGATAATTGGAGCCAAAATGATGTACGCTATCACGCGAAATCTTCGGTAATGTTCAGTCAAAACAGGACAGAGAAAACAAAATATACTTACATGGATGCGATGAGCGCAACCCAAGAATTAGGGTGAGGCGCTACAATGTCGGGGACCCATTCGCTAAGCGGGGGTAGTTGCCATTGCGACATGAGCAACACAGCGAGCAAGCAACTATCGTTCGACTGGGCCGAAGACTATATAGCATCATATATGACGTTTCGACCACAGGGTTTTTTTAGACACAAGATGATAGAGCTGACCTTGCAGTTGACGAGACAAGGTCTGAGGTAGAAAATTTTCGGGCAGATCCCAACGAGGCTTTCGCAGACTTTGAGCAAGAAATGCCGCTGGACCAGTCAACACAGTGGAATCCGGTGCGCAGAGCTCCTTCCTTCAAGGGATGAAATCACATTCACAAGAATTGGGTGGTCGTGCACGTGGCCACTACCGCTGAGCTTATGTCATAGTCTGAAAAGGCTGAAATAAATAGCTCAACACCCAACGCGCACAATCGCCTCTCTATATCTCAGCACCTCTGCCTACAACTTTCAGCACATCCGTGACGCCCAGTATCCGATCCATGGTGAAGACGATGTTCCGATTAGAACAGTATTTTGGGGCGCCGCGAGTGTCATGACCAGCGTGATTGAGACCATCACAGAACGTTCAACCTCCCCAGTTGTATGCAAGGCGCGCGTATAGCTTAGGCCCCAACCGCCACAATATAGGTAACATGACATGCTCAGCTACGGTAACCTCGGGCAATACGACGGAACCTCGGCCCCGCCAAGCCTTTTCAAACGCCAGGTCTCTCCACTAAAGAGCAGATTAACCAGCGCATACATAAAGATCTTGAACACCCGCACAAATATACAACCTCAAACTCCGTAAACCATCCACGTCCGAAATTTCATACAAACAGATCAGACGAGGATGCATCCACGTATTACCGACCAAGTCGAACCCAAATAAGCCTTCGGTCCCGATTCATTTCGCGCGATTGCGGAACAAAGCACAAGTTATGCGCTGGCGCGGTTCGGCTCGGGACGGGTCGCTGCATTGTATAGCTTTGACGGCTGAAGGAAGAAGAAGAAAAAGAACACGGTCGGAGTCGGCCCGCTTGACTGAAAATATACATCAACGGCCGCCGTCAATCATGTCAGCTCGGTTGGGGGTAAAAACGACAACCGCAAAAGCTATGCGCGCTCTGAAAGAAATTTTCAGCAATCCACCCG
>WSTH01001089.1:0-14828 GCA_019616345.1 Ceratobasidium sp. 395
CAAGATGTCATCCGAGATGACAACGACCCCGGCTCGTGTCATGACCGTTATTCTTGACCATATCCGTCTGGATCATTTTCTCTCCCTTTTGCTCTTTCTCACTCTAAGTACCGTACCATATCGGGAAATGGGCCGGTTTTTGTCAATCGACCAGAGTCAATGTGATATACATCTAGAATAAATCAGCTATGCGAGTATATTTACTTACGGTGTCTGAGAACCACCATACAAAATTTGGCGGCTCTGTGACGTCTGTGTCGCTCACACGCAGGTGTGCAACAGGGCTTGGGATTTTGGCCAAATACTGGGAAGTGGGCCACGTGACTTTTGATCAACTAGCATACACTCCAAAGAATATCAAAAGCGCTTTTGAAGCGACAGGCATTTTTCCACTCGATGCATGGCGCACAAAAGAAATGAGGGCGTACCGGACAAAAGCTGCTGACAGCAGCCCGCCTATCAGGCTCTGAGATCGACCCTTCAACCACACTGTGGCATTCTGGGGTACTAGATTCAAGTTCCCAGGGTAACTGTCAATTAGTGCGACAGTTACTTACTGGCGGTGCCGAAAATACTTACCTGAAGTGCCTTTCGGCGGCCCTCTGAAACGCCCGAAGCTGGCGAGCCGAAAGGCAAATAAGGGTCTAGAACTAGAGAATAGTTCTCATGTCACTAAAATGGCGCGTGAAGTGCCGTCAGGTACTGCCGTGAAGTGCCGTTCTCACGTCCGAGAAGTTATGTCGGCACTTCGGCTTTAGTTATGCCAACACTTCGATCGAGTACTTCGGGTACGTCGATCGAGTACTTCGGGTACTTTCCTCGGGTGATGTTTACACTCGGGACCGGTTCCCTCCTTCGACTTTTCTCATTCGCTTTCTTTCTTTCTTTCTTTCTTTTTTCTTTTGTTCTCTTTCTTTCTTTCTTTTTCTTTCTTTTTCTTTCGTTCTCTTTCTTTCTTTTTCTTTCTTTCTTTTTCTTTCTTTCTTTTTCTTTCGTTCTCTTACTTGTTTTTTTTTTTTCTGTTTGTGGTTGGTTGTAAGCATCGTATGCGTATATTATTCGTAAGGTCAAAAGCGGTAAAAACAGATTCGTAAGTATCAAAAGCGGCAAAAACAGATTTGTGTAAAAAGAAAAACGGGATACGGGTTATCCGAAGAGCAATAGACCTCGCGCTAAGCCTTGGCGCTGCTACGAGTCGTGCGCCGGGCCGTCGTGGCAGTCTGCGGTTGAGTCTGCTATAGTTGCAAATGTTAGTAACCAAATTAAGTAACCATATTCGTAGTACTTACCGACTTCGCCTTCGCCCCGGAACCCTTCGCGGCGCTCGTAGTAGCGGACTTGGCAGTCGATGCGGCCTTCTTGTTGGCTGCCGCTCCCTTCTTGCTGGTCGCCGCTCCCTTCTTGCCGGTAGTAGCAGACTTAGTGTGTATATGCGTCAGTAATCATTAGTAGGTGGGAGCAAGTGCGGCGTACCTTAGACTTGGCCCCCCCATTGGTACCCTTAGCCTTGGCATTGGTGTCAGACTCCGTGGCCTCGCTGAGTTCGCCGTCGTCGTTGAAGAGGTCGACGGAGCCAAGAGGGAGCAGATCAGCAGAGACGCGACAATAGGCTCCCTTGCCAGCGGCAAGAAGAGCGGCGACATCGGCGTCGGCTGGGTTCAACAAATGGGCAGGACCAGGGGCGGAAACGGAGCCGGGAGCTGGAGCTGAACCAGCGGTGGCGGTGGCGGACTTGGGAGCAGGAGCAGGAGCCGACGACTCAGGAGCAGCGGCCGAGTCGGGAGCGGGAGCAGAGGCCGAGTTGGCGGTCGGGGCGGAGGGAGAGGAGCCGGCAGTGGAGGTGACGAGGTTGGAAGCGGGGACAGAGACGGGGTCCGCGACGGACACATCCTCGGAGGGAGGAGGGCGGACGGCAGGGCGAAAGCGCTTCGGCCGCACCGGGGTCGAAGCAGCAATTGGGTTGGCACCAGGCTCCGTAGCGGTAGGACCAGCCTGCGCAAGGTCGCGGCTCTCGATGGGCTGAGTCTTCTTGCCGGTCCGAGTGAGGTCGGGGGGTAGAAGGGGGCCATCGATGGCCATTTCGACATCGTCGTCGTCACCGTCTGAAACACCAATAGGTAAGCGTAAGCATTATGCTCGTATGGACGAATGTAGACTCACCAATGGTCGTATTATTCATGCCCTTGATCATATCCTCGATCGACTCGTCCGGATTTTCGAGAGCGGCAGCGGCCTTGGCAGCCCTCCGAGCTGCTGCTCGATCGAGGGCGCTCTTGCGTTGGGCCTCGCGGCGGGCCTTCTGACGCTTCAACAGCGACTTGGGCGAGTGTTTCGGGTTCTTGGGATTGGCCACGGCGCGCTGGTTGTTCTTGTGGCGATCAACGCAGCTCTTCAGCATGACATAGGTCAACGCCTCCGGTACCCAGTACGGGTTTTCGTACTTCAAGAGACCGGGGTAGTAATCTATGATCTGTATTATAAAGTATGTTAGAACAATCCCCATCGTTTGTAAAATAAAAAAGAAAAGAAAAGAAAAGAAAATAAGAAAAGTTCGCAGACGCACCGTATCGTACACCTTGCGAAGCAAATACTTGTTCTGCTTGCTGATCGTCTCCGTCATGTTGAGCCTTGCCGCCACGCCAATATCGTGAACATTGATCTATACTCACTGTTAGCAAGCGTCAAACGCGTGGTAGGTATGAGCGACACTCACGAGAATAGACGAATAGACAGGGGAGCTGAGGCCGAGTACCTCCTTCAGCTGGAATTTGTCCTTGCCGGGCGTGCCCTTCGGCCTGGTGCAAATGTTAAACTCGACGTGAATGGGCGTGATCCCCTGCGCACCGCGCTGGGCGGGAGCAGACCCAGGGGCTGAGGCAACTGAAGCAGCTGAAACGGGAGCAGCGGGAGCGGGAGCAGCGGGAGCGGGAGCAGCGGGAGCGGGAGCAGCGGGGGCAAGTCGAGCGTTGACCATGTTGGCCCGAACGAAAAGACGAGAAGGGGCGAAACACGAAAGAAGGAACTAAAGGGAGTTTATATAGGTCAAAACGCAAAAGGACTGTCGAACGAAAGGGGCTGTCCGAGGAAATTAGACTATGAGAATAGTGCCGAAGTCACTAGTGACTCAGGGTCTGCGTGCCAAACAAATGTGGTCGGGACCGCCAATTAACTCTTTATATTCATTTCAGGGTCTGTCTCCCGTGGGACGGGGCTGAGTCGGCGCTTACAGTGTTTCCGAATTTGGCGTGGATGGATGCGTGGGAATACGGGCGACAACAAATAGAGGCAGTGTAACCTTGTGGCACTCCTCGCTTGTGGGATTGGCCTTATAGTTTTACAGCACACAATCAGAGTTTATGATAAATGAGTGTTGTATAATCAAAAGTGTGTGTTACGTGTAACATCGTGAAAGACATGAAGCACGGTACAAGAAAGTCAATAGAATGTAAGTAATGGAGCGATCACCTAATACTCGCTATCGCTATATGCGGGGTCCAATCCAGCCTCGCAGTCCTTCTCGAGCGCGGCCAGGTCCTCGCGCGCCTCTGAGAACTCGCCTTCCTCCATACCCTCGCCAACGTACCAGTGGACAAAGGCACGCTTCGAGTACAGAAGATCGAACTTCTGCTCGAGGTGGCTCCACGCGGAGGGCACAGCGGTACTGTACGATGGGGTAGTTCAGTTAGAGCGGGCTATAAATAAGAGTTGGCGTACTTCGAAAGCATGCACAGGCTACGGTCGACCTTCGCGAGGTCGCGGCCGGAGATGCAGGCAGGCGACGCCTAATTTTTGTCAAAATTAGCGGTTAGATATTCAACAAATTAATTAAGATAAAATGAAACAAACTCACCAGAAACGAGCAGCCGGAGTGCTCGAGGGTGGTGTGGGTCGTCGAGACGGAGTTGTAAGGCTCGACGACAGACGAGGAAAGCTTGAGTGCGGGGTAGACGCAGAACTCAAGCTTGGCCTTCTTGCCGTAGTCGGTGCTCAGGCGCTCAAGGAGAAGAGCACCGAAACCAGACCCGGTTCCACCGCCGAACGAGTGGAACACGAAGAATCCTTGCGGACCAGAGCAGTTGTCTGCAAGGCGGCGGACACGGTCCTTTGCGCCGGCGAGCAACTTTCCAACAGCATAAGTAACGGATAGGGTGGGAGACGAGTAAAGAGTAGCAGATATAGTTCGCATAGAGTCGTCGAGGTCGCGCATTGCGGGGGCAGAGAAACAAGTGGGAGAACGAGAGTAAACCATCAAGCCGACGACTGGCCCAGAGAGCCGGCGAAGAGTTAAAAGAAGACACACAGTAAAACACGAGGACGCAGGTAAGGGGCTTAATTAAATGATATTAGGGATTTTTCGCAGGTGTAGGAGGCATGACGCAACTTACAAGATATTAAGGGAATGGTATCGGCTTGGGGGCCAGAAACGGTAGGTCGGGATCAGCTGTAGGATATGTAGTGGAGGGTGTGGGCATACGCCGGTGGGCAGTGCGCGGGTGATTGAAAATGAATATGTGGGCCTGGAAGGGGGCAGGTCGGTCGAGGGGTTTTGAATTCAGACGGGTTGGATCGAGATTGAGTGGAGTGAAGCAAACAGAGCAAGCAGCAGAACAAACAGTAGACTGGGCGATTGTCGATAATATTAGTGGTTTCTTGCAGGCGTAGGGTATGGGGAGAGGGAAGAATTCAGATCTGGGCGCCATAGATGGCAGTGAGGACGGTGGTGAAGGACGACATGATGTCGAGGTGCACGAAGCGAGAAGAGAACATCAGCTGAGGTCGAATGAATGGAGAAGGGTACGTACAGCTGTCAGGCCGGAGCATGAGCTCCTTCGTGTTCAGGACGAGTGCTCTGCCTTTTACGTCCTGGGGCGTATCGAAGAATGTGAAGGGAGGCCATGAGGCGGTGATCGTAAGGCGAAGGTGGGGGGTCGAATATAACGAGTGAATACGATTTTCGGTGCCAGACCGTGGCCTGCAGAGCAGAAGGTGAGATTATCAGCTAGGACAATAGCTGATCCGAGACACGTACCTTGACAAGACCTGCGCAACGAGGCGTGCGCTACGATCTTGGTACAAATTCTCGGCGGCCGGTACGAGCCTGCATACGTGGTAAGGCACACTGAATAATAAAGTTGTGTTAGCATGAACATGGGATGCGTACGCAATACGTACAATTTTTCTCTCGTGCATCGAGCACGGGGCATGGTGGATGACGGCTCCAGGCGTTTGATCTGAAAGTCGAAGCGCCGGTCCTTGGTTTGGACGAATCCGGCAATTCGGATCGGCCACTGCCAAATTTTTTTCCAAGTCTCCTCGACCTCGCCTCGACCTGCCCCCACCTCGCCCCAACCTGCCCCTACTCGACTATAATATGACTTACCGAACTCGACGACACGCTCAACACTATGCCGCCCAAACGAAAATGCCCATGCTGCAACACAAAATATAGCGAGACCCAGATTCGTCGGCATCTACAGATCCAGCGAGAGCGCATCGCAGCCGAGCTTCAAAACCGCTTCGATCACGGCGAGGGCAACGACAAAGGAGCTGGAGTAGGCGCGGGCGTGGGCGGTAACGAGGGCGGCAACGACGCTGCCGATGGCGGTATCGTTGAGGGAGAGGGAGACATGGGTCTCGGTGACGAGGACCTAGGTAAGTGTATCATATGTATTTATGTTGAGTTACTGGCTAATATTCACTCTATCTAAGACCTAGACCAAGCCCAGCCAGCCGCCGAAATGGGTCTGGACGACGCTGGACCACTGGCGCCCGAGCCCGAGGACGCTCCCTGGGCAGATGCCCCTCACGGCGTTATTGGAGACTATGGTAAGCACTATCCACTGTTCAAAATACGAGTACTTACCGTCAATTAAAGCTCCAATACAGGGGATAAGACAGAACCCCCCTGTAGTCATCAACGACTGGGGCGAGCCGCTCGAGGATTCCGATAGCAGTGATGACGAAGACGGAAACCAGGGCGAGGGCGAGGGCGAGGGCGAGGGCGAGGGCGATCCTGAGTACGTCGAGCACGATCTTCCGCCCGATTTGAACCCCCTCGACGAGCCTCGACTTGCCGACGAGGAGATGCGCAGAATACTCGTGCATGAGTTAGGGGACTTAGCGGATGCCGAATGGGAAGGGATGTGTAAGTACGAATTCAATTAGGTATGTACAGTATGCTAAACCATACACCTAGATCAACGCTATCTATCCGGACGGGACGAAAATACTCTTCGACTCCTGGCCACCCGCCTTCGTACGCATTTTTCGCGTCAGACATGGCTCGATCTTTGCCACGGAGTGTGCCGGTCCTTCAGACTGCCTGCCGAAGCCGTCGCCTGGCGCCGCCTCCGGATTCTTGCGAACCTCGAAAGCGTTGCGTACGACTCTTGTATTAACTCTTGCATTTGTTATCTAGGTAAATTCCGACAGCTGGAGGCCTGTCCGTATTGTCAAGAACCTCGTCGAGGCGCTCAGGGCAAGGTGAGGAGGTCCTTTCGCTACACGCCCCTCATCCCCCAGCTGCGCGGTCTTTTCCAGAGTCGAGACATGTCGGACAAGCTCACGTATCGCCTGAAGGCCGAAGCGGCCTACGACCCCACCAAGATCCTCGACGTGTTCGACGGGGCTATCTATCGCAGGCTACGCGAAACCGAGGCCTATCCTGGGTACAAATTTTTTGATAAGCCCCAGGATCTCGCGCTTGGGATCTCGACGGATGGGGTTACACTTTTCAAGCGCCGCCGGAAGGGCCACTCGACCGCGTGGCCGGTCATTCTTATCGTCTACAACCTCCATCCCAACCACCGCGTCCGCCTCGAGAACGTGATATGCGTTGGTGTCATCCCTGGCCCGAAACAATGTAAAGATCTTAACTCGTTCCTCGTTCCGTTACTTGACGAACTCTTAGCGCTCGAGCGCGGCGTTGCATCTGGCGGATATGTTCCTGGCGAGCTCGAAAAACGCAGCTTCAAGCAGCACGCGTACGTCATCATTGGTTTTGGCGACATTCCTGCAATCGCGAAGCTGACCCTTGTCAAGGCTCACAACGCGATTACTCCTTGCCGGGCATGCCTCACGCAAGGTATAAAATGCCAGCATAACTCTCGTTACTACATGCCCTTAACCCCTCCTGGTCGCAGAGCCCCGGCTGTCGCCCCAAACCTCCTCATGCGCATGCATGAACGCTTTCTAACGCATCTTGCACGACTCGAACAAATGAATGGGCCGGGCCATACGAAAGCAGCGCGCGAGCATTTTTCTCAGCAGTGCGGAATCGTTGGGCGATCCATTTTTACTCACTTGCGCTCGATTGATCTATCTTCCAGTTTTCCGTACGATTTTATGCACTTGATTTTTGAAAACCTCGTTCCGAACTTAATATTACACTGGACTGGTGAATTTAAAGGTATTGATACAGGTACAGAAAACTACGCGATATCGCCGGCGGATTGGGAGCTGATCGGCGTACGAACCGCCGCCGCCACCAAAACTATCCCCGTCAGGAAAAACCTCCCCTTTCATTAAGATCTGGGGTTTCAATTTACCCAAATTTAGGCCAGTTAGCAAATTTAGCTAAATTTAGCTAAATTGATCTAAATTCCATAAATCTGGTGCCAAAAGCCACCAGACATGCCCTAAGCCCTCCCAGCATACACTAGTAGGCCAGAAAGGTGTTTTGGGACAGATCTGGCACAATTGGAAATTCCTAAATCCATGGTAAATTCACCTAAATTTACCTAAATTGAGGACCCCCCCAGGCAAATTTAGGTAAATTTGGCTACACGAAAAGGGGGGGTCGTTAAAGTTCTAAATCCCTAAATTTAGCTAAATTTGACTCAGTTTGGCTGAAACTGAACACCCCATTTTTCCTGACGCCTTCGGCTTTTTGCGGGACACTCCCAAACATAGATACCGACCGAAAACTTTTCAAAGCCGAGGCAAGTGGGTTTTGGATCCAATATCTCGCCCCCATCCTTCTTCGCGGCAAACTTGCCGAGCCATATTATAGGTATGTATTCTTTATTTATATCGTTCGACAACGCTTATCGTATATACATACTAGCCACCTCCTACTCATGCGGGAGATTATTCTCCTATCCCTGAAATTCGAAATCAAACACGAGCAGATTGATCAGCTGGAGCAGATGGTTCAGCGGTGGGTTCTCGAATACGAGCAGTAAGTAACTTACAATTACCGGTTTCTAAGAACTAACGCGCGGTCATAGGTACTATTATCAATACCAAGACAGACGCCTGCCAACCTGCCCACTAACGATCCATGGGCTCCTCCACATCGCGCATTACATCCGACAAACTGGCCCACCCTGGGCGTCGTGGGCCTTTGTAATGGAGCGGATTTGCGGCCATATAGTCCTCGCCGTCAAGAGCCGCGTTCGGCCCTACGACAACCTCGATAACTACATCGAGCGCCGCGGGCAAATGCAAATTGTATCCCATGTATACAATTTTCCGTCACTCTCCAAACCCCGCGTGAACTGGAACTTCGAGTACGGAGAACAAATCTCCTCTCGGGAGGTCATATACCCTAATTGTACGTGTTTCATCAAATTTAATCAATAAATCCAACTAACTGAATATTATTCCAGTTCCAACGTTTGCGCTTGGAGTCCCAATTCAACGCCGCGTACCACTCGAGCAGCCATTGGCTCGGCACTTCACCCGGTACTTCGGCCCCTTCAACCGAGGACAAACCGCAGCGCAGATTGCAGCGCGTATTGAAGCCAATTCGATTACTCGGTACGGCCGGGTTCGCTTAACGGGGGATGGCGATCGGATACGAACCACCGCATTGATTGATAACGACCCAATCGCGCGCGACAATTCATTCATCAAGGTGAGTATAATTTTTATTATTTACATATGATCTATCCTCATGCACATAGTAGTACGATCTAGTGCCAGACGACAACGCGTCCGACTTCTCGGGATCCGACCATCCGTACCTCGAAGCGCAGTATGCTCGGCTGTTAGATATCTACCACCTTTGGTTCAATCACACGTAAGTGTCGTATCGATTTGCTATAGTTTTGTGCTTACATTCTTAGCAATGGCACCCGTGAGGAGTACTTACTCGGACGGGTTCAGGTATGCGAAACCGGAGGTCTCGACGCCGGGCTACCGGAGAACCCTTACGTGACGTTCAAGATGGACGATATGCTCCGCCTGAGCCCGCAAATCATCAACATGAAGACCGTTGTTGTGGCTGTAGGCAGAGTGCATATTACTGGGCACGAGTGGGCAATAGTTGATCGTAGTCGGGATAATGCGCGCACGCAATTTCTCGACGAGGAGGGAAACGTTGAGTTTGAGCATCAACCGGAATAACTGTTTTGTCAAAATATATATTTGATTGTATTACATCCACGCCAAGTCCGCCAGCGCACTCGAGCCGAAGTAACTATGTCACTTGCGTCGAAGTGCCGAAAGCACTTTTGAAGTGCTTTTCGGGCCTTGGCGATTTTTTTGTGAGCGCCGACGGGAGCGCGAAAGTGCCGGCTCGGTACCGGGAACTTGACGTAAGTGCCCCGGGAACCCGTTTCAAGTGCCTAGTGCCTTGAAAACTAGGGTCTAGTACCCCGAAATGCCACAGTGCCAGGCGCCAGCGAGCTCAGATGGAGTACCTTGAGCTACTTGGCAATCCGAATGCAACTATAGACGAGCTCCGTGATGCACTGAGAGACTCAGTGTCGATGCTGGAAGGTGCTGGTGCACGAATCGCACTTCTTAGCTTGGAACTAGCGTCGGCACGGGAGGCGATTCGTCAGCGTCGTGTTCGTGCAGTGCCAGGTGGACGAGTTGGTCAAGCTAAAGTTTACACACAAGCTCAAACTGACGCAGAAGTGGCACGAAGAGCCGAGTTACAGGAGAATAAAGCTAAAAAAGTGGCGGGGAGGGGAAGAGGTCGGGGCCGTGGCCGTAGTCGAGGTCGTGGTCGAGGACAACAGCAAACATCCCATTCGGCAGGCCAAGACCTCGATCAATCTATATCACAAGTAAGTCAATCCACAAGGTTGGGCTAATAAGCTAACCTGCTATGTATAAGGACCCATATTTATTGTCAGAGTCGCCGTCAGAGTCGTCAAGCGAATGAGCACGGTGGTGGCAGTGCAAGTAATGTTTGTACCTGTACCTTACTCATAAAACTCTGTACGATTGGTCTGAAACCAGTAGTTATGAGTCGCATTTTTTCGTCTTGCTGTGTTATGCGATAGCCGAAGTATATGTAAAATAGTTCCGAGACCAATCCTTGCTGTGAATAGAACTTTAAAGCACGTTTACCAAATTTTTGGACCCGTGAGTTGATCCGATTTCGACAAAATTTGGAAACGTAGGGCGCCAACTTGGCCAATCAGGCTGAAATTTGGACGGTACATACAGAGGAGGCTTGTTATACTATACACCCAATTTGAACCAAAAGTGAGTTCAAAAAGATGTGACATTTGCAGGTGGCCCACTTCACCGGTCCGGCCCACTTCCCGGTCCGGTACGGTAACTTTCGTAGACTGTAACTGTTATCTAAAATCTTGAAGGATAATGAACTAGTTGAATGGTCATCAAGAAACATCTTCAACGATCGTCAGTTGCTACAAACGTGGAATGAGAGTTCTTAACAAGGTGTGTTTGATTTTAGTTGACGACTACCTAAGCGAGTCGGCAGCAAACAGATCCCGCCGGACAAAGCGGAGTTAGAATAATAGAAATTGCCCGGCTTCTAAAGTTGCTAAAAGTGAGAATATTGAGCGGAAGAGAGTTCGCGTTGGAACTTGGATCGTCTCTCCCGGATAACATGTCGCAACATTCCAGTGATACGCTACAATAAACATTTTGGGCTCAAATAAATATGTCCGAACACTACGTATACCACGCCTTGAAGACAAATCATCCTACGAAACCGAGGCTCGAGCCTAGATGGGTTTTCGACTGCCCTCCTAATCAATTCCCAACTGCTCCCCCTCGCTCCTTATCCACCTGGTATAGTTCGGTTGATCTCACCAGACAACTGTACTTCAACCTAACGAAACTGACAATGTAACGAGCAGAATGTAGGGATAACGGATCAAGTACTCAGATGCTCGTTATTTACTGCTGACGGTATCTTTAATTAGGCAGCGAAAATATACTGGGAGATGACTTACGGTGAAGGAGAGAACTGAACTTTTTGCGCTCGCTGATTTATCCCACCACGAGTAGGTGGGAAGTACGCTTGTAATACTATCCCCCGGCTAGATGTAAATGGCACCCAACCGACTGACGATACGAATCGGAAGCTGAGAGGCATACGGTCAGCGCTACACGCCCGTATCATAAAACAACTTAACTCACTGGGCTCAATAAGTCGGCTCTATACCTTCAGCTTGGTCTTCCACTCAACTCGAGACCGCGTTGGCTTCCGGGTGATACTTCGAGTCGATGGCGCGCCTCGGGTCGATTGACGTTGTAATATAACGGGTGATGGTTTATTCGTACCAGCGACCACTAGGAATTCGGAAATAGCTAAGAATCCAGACGTATTGATTTATTCGAGTAAGTATAGCCTACCCAAGGCGACTTGGGGCCCCGAAGGCGTAAACGGGGCGGAGTGAAGGATGAGCGGGATCAAGAGGAGTGGACTCGACGTGGGGGAGGTCACGATCTCATGATACACGGCAACGGCCTACCCCTCGGCTGAAGTGTTTAAATCCACGGTAGGTTCACAGAGGGCCTGGGAGCACTTCGCCGCACTATGAATATGCTTCAGATTCATAGCCGAAAGGTCCAGGATGATAAGAGCGCGGCACGGCGAGGATAAGAACGTTCCAAGGTCGGAATAAGCTCGCTCGCCAAAACAAGTTCCATCCAGCGGAAGAGGAGTATGGAGTGTGAGAGCCGATTTGGAACTTAGAGTCGAGTGGGCCAGATATCCAACGTCAAGGTCTACAAGGAGCTCGATTTTGGATGTGCACGGGAAACGAAAATTCAATGGGACAGTAAATGAGAGTCTCGGAGTCCACATCCAGAAGGCGAGCTTAGTCATCTGTTCTAGGAGCCCGCGTTGTTGGAGTCTGGAAGTAACGGGGCCGTGATTCAGAGGTAAGGATGGAGGAACGACGAGATCAGCCGTCGTGACGCTAATGAGAGGTGCCGGACGACCCACCCTCAAAGTTTGTGCAATAGATTGGACCCAGCCCTAAACGCGACTCGTTGTAAGCCCAAACCTGGACTTCATTCAGGCCGATGACGTTAACAATCCAAACGATGCGACAGCGCAACGCTAACGCTTACCATAGAATACTCGCACTAGGATTGCACATTTTTGTGAGCACATCGTTATCTAGTGACGCTCGTGGTATGACAGATCGTGTCTGGTGTGGCACCTTGGGTGAAAGGCGTCGAATGTAGTAGAGCTAAGAATCAAAAAGTAGGTCATCCAGCAGGAGTACAAGCGACATATTAGAGGAGATAACGAGAAGGAGGGTTTCTATGCCAGTGGCGTCGTATACGAGGATTTGAGGCAGGGTCGACTGAGAGGAGAGTACAGGGCGATCGACTTGTGATTCCCGCCGACGGTGGTCTGGTCCTGGAGGTGAGCGGGCGCTTATGTGTCTTGATGTTTGTGGTGGTTTGCGATCATCACAAGAGCTCGCTCGTGCCTCCCAACGACGTCATGCCAACCCGAACAGTCACAATCTGAGATTTCGTAGTGGAGATGATTGGTAGCTGGACCTGCGACAAACCTTCCAGTGCTCTAGTAGAACAAGTGGGCTGTTTCTAGGAGGTGTAGACTGTCCTCTCGCCGCCGGCAACAAGACGCCTACACTCTTGACGAAACCACTCGGGCGGCTGGCTCAGCGTAAAAACCATTGAGTCCTGCTCTCCTCTTCGGCACGGACCAGTAACCTACCAGAAAGTAATCTGACGGAACTCTGAACTGCCCAATGCTCGAGAGCGCGAGCCTGGGAGGGACTAGAATTACCGATCTTCGCTTGAGCAAAGTGACTTACATTGGTGCGTTCGATCCTGACCGTGATCACCTCGGACGGCTTATGCTAACCTCTCTCGCTGTTAGTTAATGTTTCGCTTGGATGGCAGCTCCACTTCCTGGAACTATGCCGCCTAACAACCAATCACCGTACGCTAGTTTCTCGACCGTGCACTAAAATACGCTGGTGGGCATACAATTTCTGGACTGCAAGTTTTGACGTCAGAGTACTAGATCCATGGTAGGTTTGGTCTTACGAAGCAAGCAATACCCAATCTCTAGCGTGCATCTTATTCTCAACTTACTTCTCGACTGTTTAACCAAATCTCGCGTTAAACCGGGTCTAAAAGAGCCGAGCCACTTCACCCAGTTGTGAGCCTCCTACCAACATCGATAGTAAACTATAATATACTCTAGCCTGGACAGTTCGACACCAACTACGACCCAATTTCTTGCCAGTTCGCTAGACGACTATTTCTGCTTCGCGGCCCTTGGAGACTGGCCAAGCGGATCTATACCGCTGTTTGGTTATGAATATTCGGCAATGCTAAGAGTATATCCGCTTCTCCGCTCGAAGAATCAGGTGGAGGCTGCTTGTCGTGACATTGCCAGTGTTTCCCTCCGCACGCGTCCCCGACTCTGCCTTGCCCGGAGTACCTCGTTCCCTGGTTCGATACCGACTCAAGGCAAAACCGCTAAATCCGGTAACTGAATTAGGATCATGTCTCTCTCATTGAATCCAGCAAGGAGGCGCCTAACGTTAGGAAATGATTGGGCGTATGAGCAGCGCGAGAGAGGTGGGTTGGGTTCTCTGGGGTAAAAGGTCAGTCCTTGGTAACATTCGGCTACTTTTTGTATTGTAGGATTTGGACAATGCCATCGAAAATCTCAACCAATGATAGCATATGTCGAAGATTACGGAATGTAGCATTTTGGGAGCAGCTTGTACTGTGGACGAAAATAATCAATACACTTCAAATGAGCGTCGTCATTCTGAACTCGGATGAATGCGGCAACGCACAAAGCTGAGTCAAGGGTATTGCTTCGACTCTAACATAATGGTCTCCTTATACCGTAATTTAACTGTTAAACCGTATTCGTACTATCTTAGACGACGACGTTACATGCGATGCCTAACCTTGACAAAGCATGTTGAGAGTAACGAGCTGTTATGAGGGGTGACTTCGAAATGGAGCTTGAAAAGATTCTAACTGAAATCCTACTAGCTCACACAACAGTTTGGCGCACATCAAGACTTATTCGTGAGCGCCGTACCCAACGTTGACCACCAGCCAAACATTACCATCTCGTAACGGCTGGCGAAGCGCTGATCCCTGCAACTTATCTAATGATTATCATAGGAACCTGACAGCTCCCTCGAGGTACCCTCAACCACCGCTCTCAACTTTGACCTCAAGCCTTCTAGACACTCTACGCTAGCGGAAAATCGTGATGCTCGATCGTATCAAAGGCCGCATACATCGTGCAAGGGAGAAGTCTCGGCGGCTGTTTACAGGTCGCGAGCCCACGGGCACAGTCGATCAAGCGCCGTCTATCTCCAGCCAGGAGCGCGCTCAGGCCAATCCCACTCCCGCTCCCACTCAACCACCTACCGCTGTAGCTTCTCGCTCAGATCATCTCACACAGAGCGTACAGAGAGGCCTCACGCCTGCCATCTCAGTGCTGACAATGATGCAATCAACCACTCGGTCAAGTCTGGAACCTGGCGAAGCAAATGTCGCTTCGGCACGAGTGCCTATAGCTGCTCCGCCTATGGCAGAAGCTACAAACCGGTCGAAGCCCATTTTCAGCACCACGTCCGGTTTTCAGGAGCCTGAAGTGCGAG
>WSTH01001090.1:0-14817 GCA_019616345.1 Ceratobasidium sp. 395
TTCCAGCGGCGACGATAACCGGGACGATCTCAGGTAAGTCAAGAGCGCCGTCATGTTAATCGGTTCACTTAAAGCTCTCTAAACAGTGTGGTACCCAGGGAATCTTGAGACAGGAGGTCGGGTCAGAGAGTGAGCATACTATGACAGCGGCCAAACAACACACCGTACCCTCGCTTCCTTCTTCGACAATACAAAACACCTACTACCCGCCGCTGAATATATAGCGATAATCTAGTCTTCTAAGTTACGCTTGACATGGATTCTCCCTCCGTGAGCTCTGTCTATGAGTTGAAACATTCTTAGCTGCCAACCCGTGGGAATCAAATACAATAAATGATATCATACTGTTATATTAATCAACTAAATAATTGATAGCCTTTCCATCAACGCTTGTTTATCGGTCGTCAGGGGAAATATGTGAAACAGGAACAACGAGTGGGCTGATCAACCTCGTTTGGTTTGCATGTGCGTGCAAAGAATCCGTAGAGGATGCAATAAGGTTCCGGAGGGCACGTTAGCCGGAAGTTGCAAGTTTTAGGCGACAGTTGCGACGAGCCCGGGTCAGGATTGGGTGGAACTGGGTTACCGCTAACGTCCGTATTGGACATATAGAGCATGACCAGACAACAGCTAGAGTGAGGACGAGAAGAATCGCTGGAGTGAGAGTTGAGAATGATGTTGATCGCTCGAAAAAGCACTCGAAATGCTTGTCGAAGGGGTAACCAGTAGTAATGATGTGGGTCGTTATATCTTGACATTGTGGTACGAAGAACAATAGAGACTTGTAATCGAGGTGTTGATTCTTGAGCTTGAAGCCACAAGGTAAATCCTCTCGGAGACAGAAGAAAAAAGATATGTGAAAGGCTATCGTAGAAACCAGAGACTGAAATATGGGTAGAGCGTCTGTACCTGCTAAGATTCGTGTGAGCTATAGATGGGCATAAAGTTGTTGATGTTAAACTATATGCTCACAATTGCTGGTACGGCGAGCAACTGGATTTATCGCACGCCCTATCTTGAAGTTTGCACACACTCCACACGCCATCGACAGTGAGGATGTAGTTTCGATTGCATTGAGAGTTGAATCATGGAAGCCCGTCTCTAATCGGCGGTGCAGAACGATTATTGCGCGATGGACCGGAAGGAGTATGCTGAGGGGTAATGTGTGGAGCAACATATAAGTACTAGCTGTGAGTGATCAGCAGTAGCCCCAGAATACCGCCAGGTAGCCCAAGAGTGGGCAGAAGCGTCCAAACCATGCCCCCGGTTGCTCTTTGGGGACTCATAAGCAAGACTAGAAGGGCAGCACATGAGCCACCATATGAGCCGCCACACGAGCCAGAACAGGGTCGCGGGGCCGCAAGCACGGTGTGGTCGGGCATGAGCGGGAGCCGGCGCGGGACTATAGGAAGTGCAAGCTATAGCCACCCTGGTAGCGCGAACGATGATTCCTAGGCGACATAAAGGGCGAGTAGCTAGAACGGAGGTGAGCTGTAGATTGGGGAGGCTGACTCTTGACACTAGGAACGTCCGTATTAGCCATATTGGTAGCAGTAAGCTGTGGGTAAGTAAAGGAGTTCGCCAGGGCTTAGCTCACGGTAAGTACTCATAGTACGAGGCACATTGGTGCTGAGGATTGGTAGAAGACTAAGTACTTTGTCGCGGGCGCGTATCAAGTGCCGATCGTGGCGGATGCAAATCACCTTGCTCGCCGAGGTCACGCCCCCAGAATTAACATCATCAGACTTGTGGTCCAAGTGGCTTCTCTTGGTAATCGGACCCCAATCACTCATGCGGTGGCTCGTAGGTGGCTACTGCGGATGTATGTGGAATATTCGGTTGTACTCTTAGTTACCCCTATTCGACTCGCTTCTGGTCAACCCTTCGCGCCTATTGATTTGTACCTATTGATTTGGAGCCTTATCTCACAAGAGGGTTGGGAGGATTAGTACTGAGGGGCTTGTTATGGTTGATGAGTTACGGAATCATGATTTGGGAGATTTGGGAGTCTCGGCCTCTACTTGATCGGTTAGATACGGTAGTTCGAACATGACTGAGTAGCCCACTCTAAACACATTTTAGCAGTTTATACATATTACAGTCCAAGTCGTCACTGGGTTCAATAACAGAAAAAGAAAACAAGCCGTTATTTACAGTTTAGTCCGACCCCAAACAAGGTGGTATGTCCCAAGGCGTAAACGTGTGCATACACAATCCAAATGAAAGACTAAATAATCATGGTTGTTTCGAATCCGATCGTGAATAGCCAAACAGGCCATCTGAGTTCGCTATATGTTGTAGGGGCATTGTTGTATCCCGGACGGCATTATAGGTGGTGAACGTTAACCCCTAAGTGACCAGGCGAGAGCCAAGCCATCCATTCGATACTCGCCAAACTGGGGAGCAGTGTCTTTATAATGGCGTTAGCCCGTGTTTCAGCGTCATGCCCGATCTGCGATATGCTTTCCACGCATAATCCGCACGTACGGTCTGGTCCAAACTCTTCCTGGGGATCTACTTGGTAGAGAATCGAGCTCAGTTGATCGGTCGATGGACGAGGTAGGCTCGCTATATCTGCGTCATCGAGAGTTGCTCCGTTAGGGGGCGTCGCAACAGTGATGGCGTGCTGCCACTCGATCACTTCAGGCGCGGTTGTATTGCGTCTATGATACAATCGATGAGCAAGGATTGTAGTAGGTGGCATTAGGTAGAGCCCAAGTCGCAGAGCTTGTAGGAATCGTAGAGGTGCGAGTTCTTGAGCTAACGAGTGCTACAAACGAAATCTATTTAAGCGGGATGTGACGAATACGAATGAACGGAGAAACACACAGCGTAAGAGGCGATATCTTCGATCGACATATATGAGTCGTGGTCCAGGGGGAAGGCTCGCCAGAACTTGCAGACCTCAGGACTATTGAAGACTGTACAACGTCCAAGCCTTAGCTCTTCTAGCTCTGGGCAGTATTCCTTGACTGTGGCTATGATCTTCACGTCAGGTCCATGAGCTCGGGTAATTTCCAGGCGCCGCAGAGAGGCGGGCAAAGATGGCAATATATCTTGGTACGCAAAGTGGCCAAATTTGTACGTAACATCGCTATGAGCGTCGATGGAAAGGGCATATAGCTGATCAAATTTGTTGAGCTCAGCTTGGTGGAACGCGCCGATAAGCACTCCGTCAGCACATCGTAGCTCCCTAATGTGTTACACAAGGGCGTAAGTATCAGATATATAGTATCGTGCGACTCATCACACACCTTACTAAGTGGCGAACAGGAGTGAGAATCCGCCAATCGTTGGGATGGCGGATGGTCACCACTGGAACCCACCTATTATATCCTATCCTATGAAATTCTGGGGAAGCTTCCATAAACCCAGCTACGTCGGCCCATTGTGGCTTGACACAACATATCAGAGCTGCGCCGCCTCTGTTTGGACCCGGTTGCCGGAGTTCAAAGAGAAAGTTTGCAATGCTCTCGACAACTTCAATAGGTAACCCCTGGGCGTTCCTCTGAACGGTACGGTCTACGCTGCTGCGAGGTGTTAGCATCAGAGCACTATATCATGCTGAACTTACCCGACTAACGCTGTTCTAGACTTGCACCAGCGCCTGGATGGAATCATAGATGTAGTCAGCGCGACAACAATGGTTGCAGCGTAGCACATGGTGGTTGGGGGTTAAGAACCAACACTTGATTGCCGCCCTAATATACAGGGGGTTGGCGGGAAGATCAACATCATTAATAGAACGCACAATTGAATGGCTGGTGCTTTGCTTGCCAACAAGTAGCGCCGGCCCCGCGGCAGGCAGGGCGATCGTTGTACTCAGCCTGCAACCTGTGTCATGCGGTGTAAACGTCAACGACTATTGGCGACAAGAAGTCTCAAACACGTAAAATATGAAAAATCAGGAGAGACACAAGGGTGTGGATGTGAAACCGGTCAAGAAATAGGCTGCTCGTTGGCGATGTCCTACGGCGATGATTAGCTCTGGGTGGAGTTACTATGAGCACCCCCGAGATGCTAGTGGAGTTAGATTTGGATTTATGCTCAGACATATGACCTAGTATAGTAGCCACGGGCATATGAGCAAGCCTCTTATTCGACGAATCGGGCAAAATTAATGGGTGTGAAGTAACGTGCTAGTAGACTGCCTATCCGTATCCTTGGTGCAGCATAGCACCTGTTGCTATTGGGCAGACATTAACCAGTGAACCGCTAGCTCAATTTTGCCTGACTGAAACGTTGTTAATATAAGTCTTAATCGCTGGTATGGTACCATTAGACTGCTACTGAGCATCGCCAAACACGACCAGAGCTACGACCAGACATCAGTGATGCAAATGGTTGGTTTTAGCGCTTGTGTTGTATGTATGTATCGGTGATTGGGGCAGAGTTACAAGATGTAGCTAGATAAGATACAAGCTAGGAAGTCATGCTGGCTTGCCAGTATGTAAGGAGCGTAGCGAGAGAAGCGATAAAAGATCCGGACGTAGAGGCTGGGAAAGGTGAATGGCGAGAATCAAGATCAAGGTTGCATCAGAGTGATTTTAGAGAACAGAGTGAGCGAGTGCTAACACTAGTATCAGACGTGAAATCGTTTGACCCACAAGCAACTCGGGTCGGGTCGGGAAGTCGCTTGAGTAAGGCGGGAAACACGATATTAGATGCTGTGACTAAAAGAGTACCCTGGAGGTTCGACAAAGCGACTTCAGCAGTAACAGAAGTAAAAATATCCATACTGTCATGTAATGAGATGGAATGGGTTGACAGTGCCCTGACGAGTGTAGCGGTTTCCAGTACAGAGTTATAAATGGAGCTGTGTAAGCGGAAAAAGGTGATAATTGAAGGAGCTAGAGAAGCTAGAACTATATACTAAGGATACTGTGTGAGAAGAGCTCTACGCTATTTAGCTAGAGTTCGTTCAGTTTCAGGGTATGCGCGTGTGTATTGTGGTTACGTGTAAGTGCCAAAATATCACAACAAGAAGCTATAAAATACGTCACGTGTTTATCTTGCATTTGATCAATGCCAGCTGTGATGGTGGGTCTACTCTTGGGCTACTCGATACTCAACGCATATAGCCATTCATAGGAAGACATACTCACTAGCGATATTAGCACTAAAGGAGCAAGGTAGAAACGGATCGTCCTTAATAATAAGCAGGCTCTCGCCTGAATCATGTTTGCGAAACACAGCGAAGTTGTAAACATGCTAAATGCTTTCGTGTCTTAGGTACAGAACTTCTTGAGTTTTCATATATTAGAATACACTACATCATACGTTGAGAATCTACTTAAGCATTATAAACACTATGGTATCCGACAACTAGAGATGCAATCGCTTAGATTTTTGAATTTGCGACTCCGTGAGCCTCCCAAAGCATCAAACTTTCAGTAGCAACATTAGATGTTATACTACATGATTACAAACTGTGAGCATTGACTCCTATATGATTAGGCGAGAGCCACGACATCCATTCGACGCTTGTCAAGTTGGGAAGTAGAGTCTTTAAGATAACATTAGCTCGTGTTTCAGCTTCGCACCCAATCTGCGATATATTTTCTACACATAATTCACATATGTGTTCTGGTCCAAAGTCCTCATAGGAATCGGTTTGGTATAGAATTGAGCTTAGTTGATCGGTTGTCGCCGGCGGTAGATTCAGTACAGCTATGTCATTGAGTATTGCATTGGGAGAAAACGCCGCAAGAGGGACAGCATGCTGCCATTCAATCAGCACTGGTGCAGGCATATTGCGTTTATGATATATCCTGTGGGCAAGAACTGTAGTTGAAGGCATTAGGTAGAGCCCTAGACGTAAGTGCCGCAGCGCTTGAAGAGGTGTGAGTTCTTGGGCCAATGAATGCTGTAGTTTAGTTTCTTTCAACTGAGCAGAACGTCAGAAGCTATGTAAACAAGATACATACCGCGTAGGAGTCGGTGTCTTCTATTGACATGTACGAGTCATGATCCAGAGGAAACGCCTGCCAAAATTTGCAGATTGTTAGACTATTAAATACCGTGCAACGCCCTAGTCGTAGCTCTTCAAGTTTCGGGCAGCACTCTTTGACCGCGGTTATGATCTTCATGTCCGGCCCGTGAGCTCGAGTGACCTCCAAGCGGCGCAGGGAGGCGGGTAAAGACAAAAGAAGATCGCGATAGGCGAAGCCGTTCTGGTCGTCATGTTGAACGTCGCTGTGAGCGTCGATCGATAGAGCATATAGATGGCTGAACTTGTCGAGCATGGTCTGGTGGCTCGTATCAATCAAGACCCCGTCAAGGCACCGTAGCTCCCTATGATATTACCTGTGGCGTTAGCCTTACTTCGTACGCACGCTCCAAGCGCAATGTCCCACCTTACTAAGTGTAAGCCGAGAGAGAGTATTTCCCAGTCCTGTGGATGCTTGACTGTTGCCACTGTCAGCCACCTAACGTATCCTATGGTGTGGAGCTCGACTGAAGCTCCCATAAAGCCAGCAATATCGCTCCACTGTGGCTTAACGCAGCAGATCAGAGCCGCACTATCCCGACCCACAATCGGTGGCCGGAGCTCAAACAGAAAGTCCGCAACCCTTTCAATTATCTCTGTAGGAAGTGTCTGGTGTGTGATTTGGGCAACAGGAGCTCCGTGGCTAGGTTGTTGTTATCAGCCTATCCATAACACCAAGTCGGAGCAGTAGTCCCGTAGACCAACTTACCAAGCTAGCACCGGCCTACGGTTGTACCAGCGCTCAAACAGATGCGCTAATACAGAAACAATACCAACATATGCTAGCACATGGTACATGATACCCTACTAGTATGGTCAGGTAAAGGTGGTGGCTGAGGATACGTGTTTTGGTTACGTGACTTCAGCGTAGCGGAAGAAGACAATGAACGGCTCACTGGATACGATGAGCGATCCCCCATATGTATCTTCATATCTGATTAATCGACTCATATCATGTAGCCTCACCGAGTCTTGACGCCACCCGGATGTTACCCTTCATAAAGGGGCAATCGTTCACTGCCTTGATATACACCATCTCTCACAGACTAAACTGATCATATTAGGAATAAATGTCAGGGAAATCAAACAAGTCAATAATGGAGTCGGGGTATACAAATAGCCGAATTATACACAGGACAATAGCACAAGAAAGTGGCGCGAGAGTAGAATTCCGATGAGGATCAACTCTCACGGCAATGATGACCGAAGCTGCCTGTCGGTAGATCAAGCCGGGAGCGCTGACGAGCTAACCGGTTAGCTCTAAGCAAGGGAGTACTTGCAGCTCGATATAGTCTCTCAGAACCTGTACTTCTTCTCGCATGATGAGATAGGACCAGCAGAACTCTAGTTGTCATTGTGGCGATTATTCAGATAAAAGCCTCCCTTATAGATGAAGGAAGAATAAGCGTCAGAAAAACGTAAGGTAAACGTAAACTTCAGGAAGCATACGATCAGATTATGTCAACTTTCCAAGATGTATGCGATGTCTGGTGAGCATAGTTGCATTAGTGATTGTCAAAGACCCAAAACACGTGTCGCAAACGTGTGTCACGTGATTTGCAAAATTACCTTTCTGCCAGACACTTTCACGTTTCCTGGATCTAGTGTGGGTGGTTTATTGCTTGTAATTTACAGCATTTGTTAGAGAGAATCGGATCCTTGATTCAACGCCGGACGTTACCAAGCCGAATTTGAGTCAAGCCCCACTTTTGATCAGCGACCATCATCCTTCGGGGAAAACCAACGAGGGTTGATTCGCTCCCGCCAAATGTTATAAGAACTCATGGTGCTATCAACTGACAGCGGGCTGCGTAGCCGCTAAGTACAATAACATACACATGTCCATGAACAAGACGTCAGAGTAGATGAAACATGTTCCATGTACGACACTAGCACGTGCATCCAAGCCGCTAGCGCAGCAGGCAAATGGCCATGGCCAGGTGTACGGCATGTAAAGGCAGGTTTAACATTATTACGCACTACGCTACAGTACCAAGTAGTGTTAGCAATATCGAGGGGAGGATACACAACGCAAAGCGATACAATAGGAGTTGAGGGCTTACGACTCCAATCGTACTCAATGGGTAAGCCAACGCATTCTTGTCCTTGAGGATAACAAGTGATTCGGATAGCTGCTTCAAAGTGGAGCGGGAGAGGTGCTTCCTAACTTAACGGGTAGAGCAGTATATAGGAATCAAGCAACCAGCGGTAGCAGTAGGGCGCTACAGGCTTGTTAGTGGTGGGTGGGGTGGGATGGATAATATATCAAACATTATACGTAAGCGGAAGTCGAGTCTCAGAAGTGTGAGCAAGGTACAAATCAGCACAAGCAAGAAACGCCGTTGAAAAGGGGAGACGCAAGTGATGGAAGCCATAGCTAAGCAGATAAGGGCTCCCGAGACATCCAGGATTGAGTAACGACGAATATAATCGAGATACACCCCAGCAGGAGGTTCTTAGCGTTGGTGGTACACACGTAGGCGGCATTGGCCACGTCAACGCGGTGAACAGTTGTGAACCCAATCCCAGTCGTGGTCGAAGAAACCTCTGGGTTAGGTGTTACAGTGTTTCACCATTCCTTGTACCTCCACCACTCCTTGTATCACTCCCAATGAAACACCATGGGTTTTGCTTCAAATGTCTTAAATATATACATGTCGATTAAGAGAGCTACGACGCACCTGAAGGTGTTTTTTGTGTGTTTAAATTCTCAGAGAACGAAATAGTCAGCAAGGTCATTTCAACCTGTGACATGCTTTCTGGAAATTTCTCCTCCCAATTTATATGGACTACAAGATATATAGCGCAGTACTAAAGCTAGCATAGCAATAACATACCTATCAGGCAGCTCTCCTGCAGCGAACACGCCGTCCATCAGTTTGTAGACCATGCGGAACGCGAAAGTGGCATGTATGCCCCAAGAAAATGCTGTCACACGTGTGACGCTGAGTCAGTTTACCATTCGCGGCCAGCTCCTAGATCTGTCGCTTCTACCCGTTTACTACTCGTCGAAATGCCTAAACAAGCAATGTAAAGGCTGAAAAGGCGGGCGAGGAAGAGGGCGAGGCCGAAGAGAGTGAGAGTGAGGACAAGAACGAGAATGAGAGTGACGGGGACGAGACTGAGTGACCGTCACCTGCTGACGTTACCCGCTACTGATTGGTGGATTCCCCGATGCGCGTGCTGGTGCCACGCTGGTACAAGGACTGGTGCACGGCCGAGTTGTCACGCTTTTCCACTCATGCGCCGTTGAGCGGCCAGTTTTGCATGAAATGTCGCGAGAACCTCCACATGTGTTTTTATATGCTATCTATAGTCTATTGTGTACTTTAATGATTGATTTATTGACTTTACACGGCGCGCAGGGACAAACAATATCTGGTGGTACAAGGAATGGTGAAACACTGTAGCTCAAACGCTTGCGCTGACAATCGCATATGTCATGTCCGAGCTAGAGTACACATTGGAATTGTATCGCTTAGTCGGGGACACCTCGAGTGTTGACGGTGGATGATATGACCTACGATAATTAGTCGTGCATAATTGCAAATCGCCGTTATTCAATGTTGCTATCCATTTACTCATGTATCTTAATGCAAGTGGCGCACCACGCCGCCTGCCACCTCGACCGCTACACCGAAATCCATCCGATGAGATTTAGCTACTGATAGATATGATATATATGCTTGATTTTGTTTAACACTTGGGTTCGTTTGAGAAATATCTGACATACTTGCACTTGAACCTCGAACCAGTTATACAAACTACTTACTAGCAATACAGCCACCCCAAGCTGCATGCACACAAATCTTGGTGCACATCTACCTCTTAATTGCCTAAAGTTCTCGCTAGGTCGAGTTTTCCCCACTATTGCCCATGACCTACTGGGCTTCTTGTCTGAATTTGACGGCCCCACACGTCTACCAGTTGAATATTGCTCACATCTCACTTATAAATTGAGTTAGATAAGCTCAAAACAAATGAGCCCATATCGGCAGAGTCGCATAACAATGCGTTAGAAGGCTATTCTGGCTGCTGGATCACGCGGACAAGATCACTCTGCAGTAATATGCGACTAAACAAGCCTTTCCCAAACGCGTTCGGCACGGGCGACTCATTTCTGCGTACTTATCTCTTTGTAGTCAGTTCGTTGTCACTCAGAGCTTGTAATCTCAGGTGCTGTGCCTCATGATTCGTAAATGTGCGCATATATAAACCCTGGTTGTAAGGGCAAGCGATCATGATGTATCGTATAGAGTCGAAGCTGATAAGAGGTCATTAAAGCTTGTTGTAAGATATGGGAGTGTTGCTGTGCCTCAAACGGCATTATAGGTCGTGAACGTTAACCCCTAAGTGATTAGGCGAAAGCCATGCCATCCATTCGATTCTCACCAGGCTGGGAAGCAGGCGCTTGAGGATGTCGTTTGCCCCTGTTTCAGCATGGTGCCCGATCTGTGAGAGGCTCTCCACGCATCGTCCACACATACGTTCCGCTTCAAACTCTTCATATGGATCGGCTTGGTAGAGAATCGAGCTCAGCTGATCGGTCGATGGTCGAGGTAGGTTCGCTATATCTGCGTCATCGAGAGTTGCTCCGTTAGGCAGTGTCGCAGCGGTGATAGCATTCTGCCACTCGATTACTTCTGGTGCAGCCATGTTGCGTCTATGGTATACCCGATGAGCAAGGATTGTGGTAGAAGGCATTAGGTAGAGTCCTATTCGTAAGTGTTGCAGGGATTGCAGTGGTGCAAGTTCTTGGGCTAATGAGTGCTACAGAGGGGCGATGGATGTTCAAACGGAGTGCAATGAATGGGAATTGAAGAAACGCACTGCATAAGAGTCGGTATCTTCGATAGACATGTAGGAGTCGTGATCCAGGGGGAACGCTTGCCAGAATGCACAGATTTCAGAACTATTGAGGGCTGTACAGCGTCCGAGTCTAAGTTCTTCTAGATTCGGGCAGCACTCTTTGACCGCGGTTATGGTCTTCATGTCTGGCCCGTGAGCTCGAGTGATTTCTAGGCGGCACAAGGAGGCGGGTAAGGTCAAGAAGAGGTCACGATACGCAAACCGGCCACGGTCGTGCGTAAAATCACCGTGGGCGTCAACCGAGAGGGCGTACAGATGGTTAAACATTTCGAGCTCAGTCTGATGGAGTACGCTGTCGAGAACACCATCAGTGCACCGCAACTCCCTAAAATATTAATGGTGCAAAGCTTTAGAAAGCAACATCTCGTGGCTAACGAACCAAGCAACTCACCTCACTAGGTGACGAACTGGAGCAAGAATCCGCCAATCATTAGAGTGTCGTATAGTCACCACTGAGATCCACCTATTATATCCTATCCTATGAAGTTCTGGAGATGCTCCCATAAACCCAGCGACGTCGGCCCATTGTGGTTTAACGCAGGATATCAGAGTAGTACCATCTTTGCTTGGACTTCGGACCTCAAAGAGGAAACCTGCAATATTCTCGATAACTTCTGTAGGCAGGATTTGAGAGGTTCTCCGGACGATATGACTCATGGTAGGAGCGCGTCAGCGTTAAAACACATGAGCATTATATCGAACTCACAGGGACGACGCCGCCACCCTAGACTTGTGCCAACGATCACAAAGAGTTACGGACGCAATCGATGCTACTGCGAGGGCTGCGGCGTGGTACATGACTCTTGGTGGAGAGTGAGGACTAAGTTCTGGCCGAGGCCTTATTATGTACAACTCAGTGGGTTGGCAAGAAGCCAGAGTGGCGTTGGGTATAATCGAACGCCCCATCGATGTACCAGTTAAACCCTCGTGCTTTACGCCCACACTGCGGCCGAGGTAAGTCGAGGTCGTAGTAAGGCTGAGCTAAGTATTAAATTGATTCTGCGCCCAACCTGTGTCGCATTTGGCGTAAGTATCGGCAAACTTCGACGTTACAATAGAAAGGG
This sequence comes from Ceratobasidium sp. 395, assembly GCA_019616345.1. Lineage (NCBI taxonomy): Eukaryota > Fungi > Basidiomycota > Agaricomycetes > Cantharellales > Ceratobasidiaceae > Ceratobasidium > Ceratobasidium sp. 395. The sequence continues at coordinate 11,923 of WSTH01001090.1, forward strand.
AAAAATTAAACCAAAATATGAATAGATATGTGAAAAGGTGAAAATTTAGGGGTTTGAGAGGCGGAGCATGTGGAGCCTCGGGCTATAAGCCGCGTGTTGATGAATAGGTACCCAACAATAGCGGACCCCAATAATTAGGTCGCGGCTGAGTCAACAACACTACGAGTCAGTGGATAGGTGGGAGCAGCCAACCAGCTATGACTCGATATACAGTAACAATCAGGAGCTTGTGGGCCAGTGCCTCGTTTTGGCGGTAGGGGTACTACGGGCAAGGGGAGGGTGAAACAGCTCGCTGGATCGCCTGTTTGCGGCGCCCTCTGCGTTGCAGTTTTGGTATGGTATAGCACCTATAACTCCTAAGTGGATACTGGGTGATACGCTCTTAACCCGAAGTATACTTGATTGGAAGGCTAGCGATGAGATGCCAGAGCTGGCCTCGTTGGTTGAAAGGCATGACACCATTTCGGCGCCATTGAAATCAAAGCAAAGCCAAACAGTAGTCCCATCACATCAATCATGAGGAAGCCCAGGCGCCTGCATGGTTTGCACTTTTGGTGGCTGAGGGCTCAGGGGGCGCCATTGAATCAAGAGTCAGGTTAAACACACCAGTTCGACTGTATGCGCAGGGTGTATAGCAGGGGATGCGGTCGAGGCTCTGGAAGCGGAGGTGGCGGGAAAGACCCAGCCAAAGCGCAATAGAACTTGTATGAAAGGCGAGTTCGAAAGAGCAGAGTTAGCTTGTCCTATGAGCAGTATCGCATGTAGAAGAACCCAGCCTCAATGGTTTTGGAGTAGTCTAGGATAGTCGCTGAGATGAAGGAAGAAGCAGCGATCTTATAGAGATGGGCTGAAAGCGTGTTCTGAAGGACAGGGGCTCAAAGAAGCGAGGTTAACTGTGACCACGACGAGCAAATGCGCGCTTCGTACAGCAAGGCAGAGCCGACCAGAGGCCTTCGTTGGGGCGTGGCCATGCTTCAGATAAGAGTCGTAAAGCAAATTGCGTGCGGAGAACAACTAGTAAGATGTCAATAGAGATACCAAACACGATGTTTCAGACACCAGTAGATAAACAAAACGTCGGTACTCGGCCAGATTTATACGGGGGTTGTACAGGGCTGTTATGGCCGGCGCTAAGATTCAATCCGTGACGGGAAGGCCTACCATCACGTGTTGATGTATTTATCGACAAACAGCTGGCGTTACGCTTGTGAGCTACTTCAACCGGCGATGCAAACTATCAACGATGAAAATACTTCATGTTCTATGCGCGTAGCTGCTCATGGCAAAATATCTACGCTAGTGACCTTTGCTATCAAGTTCCTCAAGGTTTGCTCGTCTGTTCACTAGGTCAAGATATTCTCCTAATCTTGTCAGCGTCTTGTGCTTGTTCGATCGAACGAAAGGAGAACCCTACACGACCGCTGGTACTCCACACTTTACCTCATAAGCAGAGTACTGGTCAACATGGAAAGGAGGCTTCTGTGACGTCGGAACCCACGCCTAAAAAGCAAAGGATGTCCCCTTCGACTAATGATGTCCCTCGATTGATCTCCGTTGTTGAGATTATCAAGCGAGAGTTCAAGGATGCTCCTTTACATCAGTACAACGAGATTGGCTGCTTAGATGAGCCTAACTCCTCTGGAGCCGCTGTAATACCAAGCGAACCTGGGGAGGAGAGGCAAGCTGCGTTGCAGAATGTGTTGCAGGGAAAAGACCAGTGCGTATTTCGATGTCTGATTAATACACACTGTTCTCTTACGCTCTCCTAGTATTCCTATCAAGCGTACGCCTTATATGAAGATCACGCTTTCTCAAGCGCTTTTACCGGAACTCTCAACTGCGGGTACAACGTAAGTTCTTGGACATGCGGCCTAGTCTTGATACCTAACCAAGCGTATGTTCAGGTACCAGTCGCCTATACCGAAGAAAGTATCTAGAGGTGCGAAATCTAGGAAACGTAGGCGAGCAAAGCAGAAGGATAATACCTCGGGAGAGAATGCAGGGGAGGGGGACGAGGATGCGATGGAGGTTATTCCCACTTAATTCTATGCTACTTTAGTGCACAATTACTTTGTTTATCTTATCTTCTTCTTTTATTGCCTTGTCACAACTTTTCTCCCACATTTCCTGAACTCAAACCGCCCAGCGCTTGATGAGGCGATCTATCATCGACCCTCAATTAGACTCAACCACAACCGGGGCTCAACATAATCTGAACTTTACATTACCCTCCCCCACCTCCACTTGGAATTAACACTTGTCACGACATATTGGGTGGTGCTATGCCTATTAAACCTCGCCAACAGGCGCGAAATCAAAAATCTGCTGCCAACTCGTCTGGCTCTAGCTCCAACTCCTCGTCCAAGGCCAAAACTGCTGCTCAGCAACAACCAGTAGAAACTAGTAATTCTCACTACCCCGACCCAAATGCATGGCTTCCACCTACTTTAGCTTCGTTGAGGAGAGATTGGAGATGGGCTGCGGTGTCACAGTTTCTGTATACGTTCCAGGGACCGTTGCGCATCGATCCTTACGTCGAAGTGGTACGTACATCCTTCATCCTATTCTCATATCCATCCCATGCACTTCCCGAGAGCATTCGTGAAGTTTATCTGGATAACTAAAGTGGCAGAGATGGGTTGATGGGTGGTCTTGTGTCCTCGAACAATGAATTTTCGGGTCGCTCTCGTCCTCGCATTCTCTCAAACGAGGCGCGCCTTGTCACCTCGATGCATTGAATCAACTCTCATACTATTTTGTGCGCACGAATGCTGACCACTTGTCTCCCCTCTCTGTGTTTTTCTCGTGGCACAGGAGCTGGAAGAGGATTTGGCGTACGGGACCGACGTCGCGCTCTCCCGCATCGTGCACCGACTGCTGTTCACCCTTGCGCAA
>WSTH01001091.1:0-14810 GCA_019616345.1 Ceratobasidium sp. 395
GATTAGAGAAAAGATAATTCCGTGCGGTTGTGGTTGTGTTTGGGAGCACCCATAGACTCCAAGAGGCCGCACACGATCGGACCCCCAAAAGCAGGATTATTCCACAACAAAGTTAGACATAAGGACAAAGTTATAGAGACACACATACTCATAATATTCTCTTCAGAGCTTACAATGAAGCTTGTTACCCTCAGCCGACCGACACGACGCCTCCCACGTCCTCACAACAGCGTCCCAATACCGCTTCGGATCGTTCTTCGCATGCGAAACATGCGTGCTCTGCGCAAACTTTTCGATCCTCACCACTTCATCTAAACTCCCTTCTCTCACACCTTCCCTCTCCGCTCTCAACCGTTCCCTTACCCCATCCGTAAACTTCTCCACACTTTCAGCAGGTGTCAACTCGTCCGCATCTCCATACATATACACCTGCGGTACACTCTGCGGAATCAACTTCGGATCGCTCAATTCGGCTCTGAGAGTCGTAAAAGTGTCCGGCCGTCTATCGATCGTGTTTCGGTACGCTGCTGTCCCGATGTACGCTGGGAGTAGAAGCGTTTTGGCGAGTAGACGGAGAGCGGGGGGTGCGATTCCGTTGGAGAAGAAGCCGAGAAAGACTGGGAGGGAGATCGTGGATGGAAGAGAGTCATAGACCAGAGCTTGGGCCGGAAGGGCGGAAGGCATGGGTGTGTTTGGGGAGACGGAGGGCGGCGGGCGGGTGTCGGATAGGCAGTGCGCGAGGTAGGTTTGGGCCATTGCTCCGCCTTTTAGTGAGTGGTTAGTCGAGTTACGTGGTTAGTGTTGTTTGAGGAGGGGAGGTGAAGAGGACTGACCATTGGAGATGCTGTGTACGAGAAGGCCGGATGTAGTGGGCGAGTCGTACGCGTGGATGCCGGCTTCGTGTAGGAGCTTGACTACCGGGAGGACGTATAGCTTCTGTAGGTGGCAGAAGGGTGTTAATTAGAACATTTTTGATTAATTGTGAGGTTGGAATCAGACGTACGTTGGTGGGAAGTTCTGCGAATAGCGATTTTATGAATGTTCGGACGAGGATTTGTGTGGCTGATGGGTACAGCTTGTGGTACATCTCGGTGAATCTGTACAGTTGGGGCATTTTGGCTCCCACTAAGTCAAGTTAGAACTCGCGTGGAGGATACAACAACGAAGATACGTACTCCACCCGAACAACAAAACTACACTACGCTCAAAAATCATATCAGTCTTTATTCTATCCAATAAACAGGGGCAGAAAACATACCGAGGAGCCGTTCCACCCCATCCCTCTCCTCCCACTTCACCCGACAAAGGATACGAAACATACACATCCGTATCGCCAACTTGCGTAAACGGGCGCTGTATCTTGGCTGACATGGTTCGTCACAAGTTCGGAATCGTTCACCTCGACGTCGCATGACAAACTTCTGATCGGGTTGTCTTGTGCCCGAGAATACCGTTCGTTGCGTCATTCCCTGGCGTTGATGTTTGTGTTTGAGGAGTCATGCCCGAGTCTGATGTGGCTGTGAGAGCAAGAGATAAGATAAGATGATAAGGCGCTTAGATCTTGAAACGCAATTAATTTAACGTCCTAGCTTTTTTGACGGCAGAGAGTATGGATGTATTGTGGTGAGATGTAAGATAAAACAAGCCACGGTGGCTAAGTGGGCAACGAACTCCTTGAAGTCGTATGACATGATCCCAGTCAATGCTGATTAATTGGTATACTGGTCTGATCACTTGGATGGGTTCGATCCGCTCTGGGGCATATCTTTTTGATCTTTATTTTTCCCATCGCCCTAGACCCTTCAGCGCCATTTCGGGCACAACCTTTGTCTTTAGATATGGCATATATTTTCTGTGTCTAACTGGAGCTTACAAATACATCTCCCTCTTTATATCGAGTATTGTAGGTTGGTTTGGATCCAACATCCCGACATATTGCTCAATGTATGCGAGCTTAACCTTCGTGCTGTTAGAGCTACAAGCCAAAGGAGCGGTAGTGATATGTTACTCTTTAATTCTACTCCTCCATTGCGAGACCTCCAGAAGCATCTCCGAGCCCAAGGCTCCTCTTCCTCGGCCAACATGGCCTCTCCGCTTCAAGCGCAAGAGTTTCAGATGATAAGATAAGATGTTGGGCGCTTAGATTTCGGATAGCGATGGATTGGGCTTAATTTCATGCCACTTGCGGAACGTATTGTTGTTTGACGACGATTTCAACACATGTATCAATGCGACCGGAGGGAAGGGGTAAGATAAATAATTATTCTCAGCCTCATTTCATCTGTGCCGCCGGCTGCTGCATGCTAGGTGTTCCAGCCTGGACTTTCAAGGGCTGAAACAGTAGGTATTAGGCGTCTATTGCCGCCTGTACGCTGCTCATCTCAAGGCTCGTGTTCAACGCGCACGATAGAAGAAGGATATATGCATGTTTGAAGATAGGAAAGCTTATTACTGGTTTGGATTACTCAGTTGGCTTGGCCGAGGCTGAGCGACCGATCCTAGCTCGAAAAGCATATCGTCATCGGCCAGACTTTGCCGGTGGAGGTCGTACACATGACGCTGGCTGCGCGAGCGGGCTGTGAAGATATGTGACTGCGGCCAAGAGAGTGAATTTCAGCCGTGGAAGGGGAGGATGGAACGTCGGCAGAGGATAACCGTCGTGTTTACGTTGGAGGTGTGTGTTGTGTGATGTTACCGCAAACGGGGTTGCGTTGAGCGAGACCAGATCGACGACTCGTTCTAGTGCATTTAGTCGCAGTTGTTGTAGTCGAGCACGAGCTTAGGATTATAAATATGGGATGTATCGTAAGAGAGCTGCAAGTCAGTTGCGAGGCCAACCGGACCTGACAGGGTTGTATTGGGATAAGCGCCTTGGCGTCCCAAAGACGGAAACGAGCGTTCGAGGCAGCTCTCACTCTGGGTTCCAGCGCTCGCCAGCCTACTCGAGGCCAGGTGCGCAAAACGCACTCGTTGTTTTCCTTCGCTTTCTTTTTTCAGACTTCATCTCGTACTAGCTTATTTGACCGGCCCTCTTGACGAGGTTCTTGGCTTTCCACGGCATTGCCTCACCACATTTCCTTTTTACACCACCACGACCTATCGGCTGGTCTGTTCTTTTCTCTCTATCTTTCTTCCCCCTCCCATAATGCGGCTGCGAATAAGAACGATATGTGCATTGCTGGTCGCTGCTGCTGCTGGTGTCTCGGGTACGTCGATCGTTGTGATATCCGGGTTTTCGCTGATCGCTTGAGGGTGCAATATAGCAACGAGCGCACCTCCGCGTCCGCTCAAACGAATCGCTCACCCGTCGACACTTGCCCTTGAGATACTCCCACGTACACCGCTCCCACACGGCACACTCTACACGCGCGAAGTCGAGAGCCCGAGACTGCGACACACAGACTCGCTCCGACTTACGCTCGCCGCCTTTGGACACACGCACCGGCTGCACCTCCGTCCGAACAACGAGCTCCTCCACCCGGCCGCTCGCATAACCCACCTAGGCTCTGACGGGAATGTGATTAGTTCAACTCCGTTGCTACGCTCGGCGGTCCATGTGTTCGAAGGCGCAGTCATCGACGAGGCGTGGTCCGCTCACCGCTTGCGCGAAGATGCTGCTGGCGGTGTGTCTCGGCCGTGGGGAGAGACCTCAGAGGGCGAACTTGGCTGGGCGAGGATTATTGTGCATCATCAGGGCGACCCAGAGCTCGGCACCGCCCCCGTATACGAAGGCGCATTTTCTGTCTTGGGCGACGTCTATCATATCCTCACTCGCGAGAACTATGTGCGCACCCGAGGCCCGCTGGACGTCCACCCCCATGCAGAAGTCGACATGCTCGACAGCACGCTCGTGATCTTCCGAGACTCGGATATGGAACAGCCGAGCCCAAAGTCGATGACGGCAGAAACATGCTCGCATGACAAACTTGGCTTTAACATGGACGACTCTCATCCCGTTATGCAGGCCGGACGACAGGCCGAGAAGCGACCCGCGTTTACCGGTGCAGCGTGGTACGACCCCTTCAGACTCTTTGACGCTCCCGAACCAGTCCCCCGTATGGACCTTGGCCTACGCAAACGTGAAGACATCGTTGGCTCAAACTCGACCTCCAAGTGAGCATTGTCTTTGCCCCCCCTTTGTGGGTTTGACGCCCCAGGCACATGCTGATTTACCGTTCCACGCGATAGTTTTGCCGACCAAATTGGAAACACGGCTGGATGTAGCAAGACCCAGAAGATCGTGTACATGGGTGTCGCCGCTGATTGCACATACACTTCTCGTTATGGCGGCACGGCTAATGCGACGACTATGATTCTCAACGACTGGAACACCGCTAGTTCACTCTACAAGGTACATCTTTCCCTCTCTCCTCCCGCATACAGCTCGCTAATACTAATTCGGCATACAGTCCACATTCAACATCTCCCTCGGCATAGTCGAACTCGCAATCCAGGACTCCGCCTGCCCCGCTACATCACCCACACCCAACCCAGCCTGGAACGTCCCCTGCTCCGACTCGGTCACGCTCAACGAACGGCTCTCGCTCTTTTCGGCCTGGCGCGGGCAAAAGAGCGATGGCGCAGGACTCTGGCATCTCATGAGCGGGTGTCCGACCGGGACCGAGGTCGGCGTCGCGTGGTTGGGTCAGGTGTGTAACACCCAGTCGAGCGGCGAGCCCGGTAACGTCGTTAGCGGCACGGCGGTTAGTACGGCTGGACGGACCGAGTGAGTTCTTTTTGGGTTCTGTTGCAGTGTTGGGTGATTAATGGGGTTTTGTGATAGGTGGCAAGTCGTTGCGCACGAGGTTGGACATAATTTCGGTGCGATCCATGATTGCACGTCTGGTTGTACGGGCACTTCTCCCTGTTGCCCGCGTACCCGGTCTACCTGCGACTCGGGCTCGCAGTTTATCATGAGTCCGGTGTCCAGCTCCGGTGAAGTCAACTTTAGCCCGTGTTCGATCGGGAATATCTGTGAGTGTTTTGCGAATCTAACAAGCCCATGAAATTCATGTTCAACTTTTTCTCATTCCCAGGCTCCGTCCTCGCCGGCTCAGTAAATTCGACCTGCCTCCAAGACGCAGACACGGCCAAACAAACCATCTCGCTCCAAATGTGCGGCAACGGGATTGTCGAGGCCGGCGAAGACTGCGACCCGGGCGTGGGCACCAACTCGACGTGCTGCGACAGCGCGACGTGCAAGTTCACCCGAAACGCAGTGTGCGACCCCGCGTCGAGCTCGTGCTGTTTGGATAGTTGTCAATTCGCGCCGAGCAGCCAGGTGTGTCGGCCGTCGAGAGATTCGACGTGCGATAAACCCGAGATGTGTACGGGCTCGAGCGCGGCGTGTCCGAGCGATCAGGTTACGGAGAACGGGACGAGCTGTGGACCGGGAAGTTTGGCGTGTGCGAATGGGGTTTGTACGTCGCCTGATTGTGAGTTTTGTTGTTTCTTCTTCTTTACCGAGGGAGGCGACTAAGATGGATGGAATAATTTGTAGTGCAGTGCCAGACGGTCGGAGTGTCGCTTAATTTGACGAGGGCTTGTCCGTCGAGGAACGATAGGACTTGTCAGGTGTCTTGCCAGGATCCCCGCACGTCGAACCAGTGTATCATGCTCCAGGCTAATCTCGTAGACGGGTCTCCTTGCGGTTCGTTCAAGCTCCATTTCCCCCTTCAAATGACCCTCTACTTACATTATCCTCAACAGGCTACGGCGGCACATGCAACAACGGCGAATGCAAAGCTGGCTCGGCGATCGAAACCGCCAAAGCATGGTACACGTCCAACCTCCAAATATCCATCCCCGTCACCGTTGTCGTAGGCATCATCGTGCTCCTCTTCCTCTGGGGTATGATCCGTTGCTTCGCACGATGCTGTTTGTGCTGTTGCGCCGGGAGACGAAAGAAGGATAATAATCTGCCGAGGCAGCGGATTAGCAGTTGGGTCCCGCCCGAGCAGAATCGGACTGGCGCGTGGAATTCGGGTCAGGCGTGGCAGAATCAGGCTGGTGCGGCCGCTGGGTATGTCCCTCCTATCTTCCCCCTCCTGCTTGTTGTTTATTGATGGATTGTGTGTTTGTGTGATGTAGCGGCCCATATCCCCCACCTGGGACGTACCAACCAAACCAACAACGACACACTCGTTCGTCACGGAGCTGGGGATCTCCTCCGAGCGCCGGACTCGGGCGCGTGGGCTCTCCGGATCAGCACCGACGAAGCCGAGGACAGTCTGCGGAACCGAGTCGGCGCGAGAGCGTTCGATCTGGTGAGAGTAATGGACAACAAGGGCGCGCGAGGCTGCATCGTCCGCCGCCTGCACATTGGGTGGATGATTCGTTGTACAACGGGGCGAATTATCGTGGCTAGTATCAGTTGTTCGCTCCGCTAGTTTCTCGTTTAAACCAGAGTGTTGATTGCTTAACTTGTTCAAGCTGATGATTTATTTTGGGGGGATGTGATGGTAATCTAAAGAAAGACGGACTTAACTTTGCACGATCGTTTTTTTGTTGCTTTTGCCCCTTTTTGTTTTTGTTTTTTTGCTCTTATTCGAGGCTTATGCTTCCATACCATGTACAGATAAGTTTAGATTCGTTGATTTAAACAAGACAAAAATGCACAGTTGAGTATACAAGGTTTATTTTGATTTGAATGGAATACCAGTGGGTTTGTTGGTTGACGGGTTTTCGTTGGTAAGAAGTGTGGTGAATTACTTTGTCTCGTCTCCTTTGACGATGACGCTTTCGGACCGCTTGGCGTATCCAGTCCAAGACTGGGCATTTTTATCGTTATTCGGTGTAGTATTGTTTGAGTCATAATAACGCACCTCGTCGTAGATAGCCAATACAGGCTTGTCGAGCAGCTGCCCAGCCAGCCAAATGGTCCCCGCCGTCATTCCGGATCCACAGCTCTGTCCGCCGTTTCAGCTACAGCCTCTCAGCCGAACAAGCTTACTCACCGCAACAATCGGCCTTCCTTTAGCCTCCTCCCCAACAGCGCTCTCGAATACTTGCTTCAGCTTGTCCTCAGGAAGGAACGTCGTATACCCCTTTTCGTTCTTTTGCAAAAGCGTGTTAAACGGCAGGGAGCGAGAGTGGGGCATATGGCCAGACGAGAGTTCGGGGCGGGGTTCAGGATCTTCGCCTGTGAACCTGAGAGGACGAGTAGTGACTCTATGTATGCGTTTGGATAGGGGGTGGGAAGATCGTTACCTGCGGTATGGACGAGCGTCTAGAACAAGTTCTGCGTTTGACGATTTAGGATCGAGTTTCGTGTTTGCAATTATCTGCTCGTATGCTGCATACACTCCGGTCAGTCGATTGTCGACTTGAATATTACAGGAAACATACATCGAACAGCCGATTCGTTAAGCTTAGGTACCGCATATTTCGTTGGCCGGAACTTGGCTGGTTCGTCTGTCTCGATAGGAAAACCTTCGTCTTCCCAGCGGGGCATGCCTCCGTCGAGAACGCTTGCTTTCTCGTGTCCAAAGCTCTATTCAAAGAATTATATTGGTATGATTCGAACGATGTTGCGAACAACGCACCTTGAACATGTACAGCGCACGCGGGGAAGAGAATATGCCATGAGTGTCGTAGCTAATCGAGATGGTAAGTATCCAGCACGTCGTTCTGTGAATCTGATAGTTAAACTTACAACACGACATGTGAACCGGGTTCAATACCCAACTCCTCTGCAGCAGCCAATGTATCGTTGCACTGTAAACCCTAGGTGTGATCTAATTCACTCACCACAAGCTTTGGCAAAATCCTCCCCACTCGGCATCATATGCTTCAATCCAAGTTCGTTCGGCGCAGCAACAAGGTCTAGGTCCAGGAACCTTGCGCCTGGCAGCCTGCGCAGCTTCCATTCCTTTAATCCAGACCGGGAAACATTTGGCATGAACCAAGTTGCATCGACGAGAATCTTATCAGACGAGGATGCGACATCCCGAGGGGCGAGAAGAAGTTGATTTTGCATAATTTTAGTAGTGTGTATGCTACGAGCGGCGAGAACGATTCTGAATAGTGATGTGCTTTGAGGTTTAGTCTGGAGGACACGACGAAGAGGGAGCCCAAATCGGAGCATTTTATCAGTATCACTGTATGGCCGGATGGTTTGAGATTCTTTGCGCCTGCGCTTATATTACTGATCAGAAGACCGTAATACGCCGCGGAGAGAAGTGAAAATGCCCGAGTGCGTCGAGTAGATGCAAGACAAGTATGGTTCGGGATTCAGCGGAAGATATCAGCTCCTAAGACAAACAGCTTCAATCTCGAGGCGCCTCATCAATAACTCAATATACGCCTTCCAAAATACGAGGTATTAAAGGATTATTTCGTTCGAATCGTCCTATAAAGACAACCCGGTTCATGTAAAATCTAACTCCGCGGAGCAAGCTCTCAGACGATCCATGGGACCTAAGGTGATACGTAAGCCTTAAAATGCCCGAACCATCGTCATACAACTCACTTCGAATAGTACGTAGTCGAACATCTCCTGCTCCATGAGCGTCTGATACTCTCCCACGAAGTCTTCATCCATCCCGCCTGACTTCTTCTGTGCTGCGCGGTTCTTGGTTTTGGCACCGAGATAAGCAAAGTGGGTGTTAAGGACGTCAAGAATGCGTTTTGTAGTCTTGGGTTCTGGCTGGAGAATAGTGTCAGTACGTGTGTGCTATATGTGGTAGCGGGCACATACCTTAATCATCAGGCCAACGTAATTAGCAGGCAGACCATAGCGCAAAACACTCTCAACGAATAGGCGAACAATCTTCAGGTGGACCAATACTTGGAACGCCTCGGAGAAGTTCGTTCGGGCAAGTCGCAGAAGCTCCGTCTGGATACAGAATATTAGATTCGAGCTGTGGGTAATATAGATAGACACTTACCCAAAGTTCCTTCTCAGACAAGTCGGCCATCTGAAGTTCCGAGCGCTGCTTCTCAATCTCCTCTTCGTTAAAGTCAAAGTCTCGTATGATATACCTACAGTGAATCATTCAACGATGCACTGCAACTAAGAGATATCCAACCTACTTGTGTTCTCGACATTTATTGGCGAATTCTTGCTTGACTTTGCTAAATATCACAACAGAGAATAAGGAGTACTCATCGTCCGCCTCAATAAGTCTGTGGTTACAGTCAGCGATCGTTGGGTGCGAGCTAGTGATAACATCACCTACTTAGACGACCTCGGTACTATCATCGAAGTTAATCGCTCGTATCCTGCGTTCCATTCTTTGACCGCGTTCCTGACGGGGTGGCGTGAGTGCCAACAGGACTATGAAGGGTAGTTCATACTCACTACTCACTTTGGTACGGCAACAAACTTGGTCTCCATGTACTCAGACTCCGGAATGACATGTTCGCGCTTGATGATATCTATCAAAGACCTCACCGAGAGGTTTCCCCTGCCCAAACAGTCAGTCTAAGGGCTAAAAGTAATATACAACACAAACTGACGTCTTTTTGCGTTGCATCTGGGTGAGAGAGCCTTTGGCGAGGTTGTAGTTGCTAAGCTTAGACTTCATGACATTGTCAAGCGAATTCATTTCCTATAAAGGCAAAAAGAGTTAAATTGAGGAGTTTAGTCCGAGCGCGAGAATGACATACTTTAACTAACCCATCCACGATCTCCCGCAGACTCCTCTGCAGCCCATACTTCCCAGAGTTCCATCGCCAGCCCTTTAGTAAGTAATCATCGCATGCCTTCTCTTCTACTAGAGTATGCTGCGCGAGTCGCATAGGGTCGTTGTTAAGAAGATTGCGAAGTGTATCGACAATCTTGCCGACGGTGCTTGTAAAATTAGAATCATGCTTTGGCAGCTCTTCAGAGAGCGTGATTAACAGATCAAGCGTTCCCGTCTAGTACCGAAACTAAATTACACACTATATGAGCAATTGTTGAAAGACTTGCCTTCAACTCTGGGATCTTGAACTCGGCAAAATTGCTTCGTTGTAGCGCCTTCTGAGTCTCAAACTTCCCGGAGAGCTCCTGATACAACCCCTCGGTATCGCCATCGGCGGGCACCGCAACTAGCCACGAGCATTGGTCGGACGGCATGATGGTCAGTTCAGAACGCTACATTTAGACCCTGACTTCCCCTATCTAGTAGCGCTCAAGTCACGTGGTATTACATCTTCCTATCCCTGTCATCTGTTACCCTTCATCTAACTCGTCAAAATGTCTATGTTCGGACTTGGAGGGGGTGGTAACACCCGTGCACCCGCAGGATCTATAAACTCTGCTACAATAGAGATGGCAACAGCTGAATTGGACATGATTACAGATGTCTTCAACCGACTGGTCTCGTGAGTTACCTTCCCCCAAATTTCGCGTGTATTTTACCGAGCAATACCGCAATTTACGTAGGTCATGTCACGCCAAGTGCATTAGCACACGATATGCAGAGCCAGATCTTAACAAGGGCGAGAGCGTATGCATCGACCGATGTGTAGCAAAGTTCTTCGAAGTCAACCGTAAAGTTGGCGAAAAGCTGCAGTCGATGGGTCAAGGTGCAGCTGGTGCGGGCTCTGGATCTTCATTTGGGTTCTAGATGAATTCTAGCTCTGGGGTGGTAAAGGCACAAAAACAGTACGAACACTCATGTAACGGTTGCGTTAATCCCACCCCATTGCTCATAAAACGACCTTTAAATCACACCGGCATATCCTAACTAGGCTCGCAGCAATACGGCGTTCTTACTTCCGTGTATCGCCCGCCGAACCCCAGCGGCGCTCTTTTGGCGACAGGTTGTGTAACGTAACGCTTCACAGAGTTAAATTTGTTTGGCAGGCTGTGCGACACCAGGCAACCTCCCCCAAGCCACGACCATCCCCTCTCCCCTTTTTCACAGCTAATACACAAATGGGTAACGTATGTTACATCACTCAGTCGCTGTATATGTACTCATATGTCCTCTATTTCCATCCCTAGGGTGCTAAAGCTCAGCAGAAGCAGCAGCGCAATGCAAAGAAAGCGGCAGATGCTGGAGGAAAGAGGTGAGTCGCTTACCCAATCAAATAAGCAATGCGACCTCTAAAAATCGGTTTGTCATGTTTTGTAGCCAAACTAAGTCTAATGAGGCTGCGAAGAGCATCCTGTGCGCTATTTGTAGGCAGACATTTGTAAGTAAATAAAATAGGGGCTTTTGAAATAATCTACTCACTATCGCTATAGTTGTCAACCACCCGCATGCCTGCGTGAGTACCGCTTACGTATATTAGCAACGCTTTATAACTAACATGTGTCCCATATCACTTAATAGATTGACCCAGCATGTCGAAAACAAGCACAGCGGTAAGACTGTGGCAGATTGCTTCCCGACCTATAAGGAGTAGCCTCTAGGCTCTTACGAACAATTCCCGATATTGTTTTCTCGTTATTTCATCATGATAATTTCTCGCGGATGTTGTGCTGTAATTTGTCAAACTAGAGCGCTTGATACGAGGCACCTATTTTCACAAATGCGCTGTTACATTTCCATGTAACGTAATGCATACACTCGCCACCGATATCAGCCTTTACCAGCATACTTTTGCGCCTCCCACTCTCTCCATATTGCTCCAAATATCTCCTTTTCTACAGCGTCCAACATCGTAACCATGATCATATCCCTCGCTGGAGTCCCACACATTCCACATAAGGCGAAAAGGCCGGGCTTGAGTGCGGTGCGAACAGCAAGACTCATTTCGGCAGCCGAGTCAGCATATGCAACCAATAGATATGGTGCATGCCGCGCAAATGGACGGGCAAGCGACTCGGCCTTAGTTGTTTGCTTTGGTTCGATCCTATTCCGAACAGTCACAGGCGCATTCTTAGTCGTCAAACCAACTAGCAGTCGGGCGAGCTCAGTTGCTTTTTCAGCTAGTGACGCTTGGACCTCGGCGCTACGCTGTGGCGCCCCTATAGCGTGAGAGGTACGAGCTTTGAGAGTACGAATCAAACGGGCGAGCAATGCTGAAAGCTGAGCAAGTGTAGGAGTAAGGAGATCCCGTCGGAAACGTATGAGTGAGCTCAAAGTCGACACAATGGCTAGATAAACACTCAAAAACATCTCATCCGTCGAGGTAGTGGCGCGATCAAGCAAGATCCAGATGGCGGTGATGTCGGGAGCTGTTAGTCCGCTAGTCTAAATTCATTGGTAGCCGGAGGAGGGGTATTAACGAAGCGCATGGTGGGTCATTTTCTTGGTACTCACCCACTCACTACAAATCTCGGATACGAATATGACACATGCTTCCTGAAGTATTTGAACTTGAGGAAGCTGAGTCAACGCGTGAAGGGTAGTGGTTAGACTTCGACGCCGGGCTTTGGATGTACCTATTGTGATACACATTAGCCTATACCTCAATTACAGATCAACCTCGTATTCACCCTCTGGCGCATACCGCAGCGCCAAACTTGCCATCCGGACGGTCGCTACGCGGTATACAATGTTGTTCTCAGGGGCCAATACCAACGAAACAATCTCGCTTGTGAGTGAGGCATGTTGTTCGGAATTCAGTTTTCGACAAGCCTCTCCAAATGCCCGCTCAATATTTACAAATGCCCCTGGAGCACTGAAACTCAGCAACGAGAAATACCAGCAGCGCGGAAGGCATACCTTCATTATGTGGCAGTCTATAAGACACAAAGGCTGCAAGCAATAAGCGAGCGTCTTCTCCCGCGTTACGAACCTCCTCCGCTATTAACTGTAAGAGAGCTTCAGTCGCAACCGAGTTATCGTGGGGAAGAAGTCGCAGAAGACGACGAGCGCGACAAGACACCGGCGGGGAGTCTGTGCGACCTACAGTCAGTACACTAGCACATGGATTCGCTGCCAAGCACCATCGACGGACCTATCTGGAGCCAACGCTCACACGATGCAAGCGTCCGTGCCGCTTCTATCAGCAAATCGGTGGCCACATCCGATTGCTCAACGCAACTGCGTACCTGGTCCAAAAGCCGGACCATGGACGCGTGAAATTCCTCGGGAAGCCTGTATAAATTGACATAGGGGCAGAGCCCAAAACAGATTAGGAGAAGCTTCAATAAGGCTGAGAACAGGTTGCGAAGCCTTACGTAGACCTCGACCCCCAAATCTCGGAAACGGTATTGAGTAGGTGTAGTGCAGCCCGTGTGGGCAAACTAGCAGCCGGGCTGCCCCATAATGGCGCCTCAAAGAGCGCGAGAGTTGCAATGTTCCCAAGAACAGCGCCGATATCTCCTGTGACGCCGGTATCCTTTGCGGACCTAGCATACACCCTTTAAATGACGCGCAACGCAGCTCATTCAGACAACTAAAGTTTTCACATTTCAATGCTGATCCTAACCTGAATGAAGCCTTGAGAATTGCCAAAGTGACCTCTGAGCAATGAGGATCGCCTGATTGTCCTTCGCGGTACTGCAGAGGGTCGAGAAGGTAGCGGACATATTCCTCGGGTAAGGCCTATTGCGCCCGAAAGCCCGAGTTAGCTTTTTTAGCACCGAGGTAAGAGACTAGAATACAACTCACCGCTACGCCCCCTGAGCTCAACTGATGCAACACAACTCGCACGGCTGTTCGATCGCTGGGGTGTATAGCGAGCACGTCAGCACAAGGGGCTCGAGCAACTAACGTCGCTTTGGTTAATCGATCCAAGTAGTCTGGGGGGCAGAGTGCGGCGATACGATATATTGAAATTGCGGAGCAGCGAGATATTTCCTCATGCTTTGGTGCTTTTCCCCTGCGGAGTGCCTTGAGCGTTTTGTGCAGATTGACTTGCTCAAGAGATGAAGTGTGCATGGCCGCCATCTCATTCAGCGCCCCTGAAAGTCAATCAAGTAAGTAGCGGCACATACCAGTTCAGGATAAGTTCGGGCTCACTTCTCAGGTTAGGCATTTCCCAAAATCGAGCTGATGAGATCGCCCTGGTGAATAATTGTATTGAAGAAACAGTATCGGATGTCTTCGGGTCCCGGCTAAAACCAACAAACATCTCGAGTATAATCTTCAGCTGGTCTGGACCCAGGCTGGATCTAGCACACCATATGTAAATACGACAATACAGCGAGAGATCATCACTCACTCGACAACGTCTAGTTGCCTGTCGAGGAGAATAAGCCAAAGTGGAAACCAAGAATGACCGCCCAGATGAGCTAAAGAGCCGTTCCATTCTGCCTCTCGATGGCTGGGCCAGTCAGCCTGTATGCGATCAAGTGTATGCGTCCAGACATCGCGTAGATGTTCTCGCGAGCGCTGACCAAGGGTCAGGACCCTCACCTGAGCAACACCATGAGAAAACACATCCCCGCGTCACAAAAAAAGATACAATCACACACCGCTTCGGTTACTAATTCGGCTGAAATTGTAGTATTTTGAACCAGGTTGGACAGCAAGTCGTCTTCCTCAGCCGTGGGCGTATGGTATGTACGTATCATGCACTGTGGTTGACGCAAACAGTACCGGATTCGTAGAACTGCTGCTAGGGCCGTCTGTTGCGCCCAAGAACCGTGTCCAACGGCGCTGAATAACGTGCCCACATCAAACTCGTCCACCAAATCCTTCAAAGACGCCAGGACATCAGGCTTGAGTGTCTTCACGGGCAAACTCCCCAGGATGGCGACGAGGAGACGTGACGATAGCCCGATATGCACAGCAGACGCTTCGCATAGATCATCAGGTCTCGTAGTAGAACTCGAAGTTCTTCGCTTCTTCCGGGGCGGCTCCGCGGAGGACACAGCGCCAAGAGTAGCGGCGAACTCGGTCAGAAGTCGTTGAGCGCAGGGTAAAACTTGACCCGGTGTAATGAACGCAGCGACTGATCGGCGTAATTTCGCCAAGTGGGCAGCG
>WSTH01001092.1:0-14801 GCA_019616345.1 Ceratobasidium sp. 395
GCCGGGGGTGCATATGGCTTCTCAAGCGATGCGCAGGGCAAACAATTTGCGGACACGGTCTGGAATCTCTTCTTGGGCGGTAGCTCTTCTACGAGGCCATTCGGAGATGCCGTCCTTGACGGGTGAGTCTGATCATGAACAGGAATCTGATACCGTGACTAATCATGGTTTTATCGCTCGCTGTCAGAGTCGATCTTGACATTGAAGCTGGAACGGGAACCGGCTATGTCGCATTCGTGAACCAGCTCAGGAGGTCAGCATTTTCTTTCGTCTCGCTCTCTTTGCCATCTAATCTGCTTTCTTAGCCACTTTACTGGAGCGAGCAAGAAGTACTATGTTACCGCCGCTCCTCAATGCGTCTACCCCGATGCCGCGTTGGGCTCGGTAATCAACAACGCTAACTTTGACGCTATCTATGTCCAATTTTGTGAGTGACATTAGTTCTGTTAAGGATTTGCTCCTAAGTTGCCCTTATTTCTAAACCCACAGATAACAACCCTTGCGGGCTTCAGACCTACGGTAACGCTGCGCAATGGAACTACGGAAACTGGGTGAGGGATTTCAGTCGCCGTGCCTCGATGTGTCTTAATCTATCTATGCCGTCATAGGATTACTGGGCGAAGAACATCTCCCCTAACAAGAATGTCAAGATTTATATTGGTGCTCCCGCAGCTCCCAAGGCGGCGGGAAGTGGTTACCAAGACATTGCAACTCTCCAAAAGATTGCACTTGAGACCCGCTCTAACTTCCCTAGGTAGGATTTTCATGAAACAAGGTGAATTTTTAACTGACATTCGCTCGGTAGCTTCGGTGGTGTAATGTTCTGGGACATCTCTCAGGCTTACAACAACAATCGCTACGACAAGGCAACTAAGTCGTTCTTGGGCACGTGCGGAACGACTTTCAGTTACCCTGCTTGCTCTGCCCCTGCTTGGAGCGCCAGCGGAAACTATCCAGCTGGTTCCCAGGTAATATACTCTTTCTCGCCCGAGGTTCAATCAGTAGAACTAATAATATATGAAAGGTTACGTACAACGGATATATCTGGCAAGCCAAATACTACGCGTCCGGTACTCCCGCCAACGACGCATCGGGCTCGTGGGTACCAGGTATGGACACTGTCTTAATTGGATTGCATATTCTTACCGCCTGCATATAGTCAAGGCATGTGGCGGATCCAGCCCTCCCCCGACCACCACCACCACTACCACCTCGAAACGTAAGCATTGTTGGCTGGGAGTTTGGAAGAGAGTTTAACGTGTTTCGCCCTCAGCGCCTACCACTACCTCTACCCCTGGAAGTACTTCTACCCCGCCCACAGGAGGAAGCTGTGCGGGCATCCCAGCCTGGAGCAGCGGGACCGCCTACACTGGTGGTGCTGTCGTTACCTACGGAGGTATGTTTCGGGCATTTTAAGTCTACTAAACCACTACTTATCCTTACTCAGGCCACAAATGGACTGCCAAATGGTGGAGTCAGGTATGTATTCACACTGCAAACATTCATCACAAACTCAATCATGAACATTGCAGGCTGAGCAGCCGGGAGGATCCGCGGGATCCTGGACAGACAACGGTGCATGCACGACCTCGCGCCTCTTCAGATTCTAAACTCGCAGATAGTCTTGTACTTTGCCGCCTGCCAAGTTTACATTGGGATTTGCGTCAATTCATTGATTTACATGTCTGCATGGAATCCTAAGCGCCAGAACCGGCATCACCCGGTTCGGCCCCTCGCGGGATTGACTCGTGATCCAATCTCACAGCTACCCAACGTTCCCCAGCCTCCCCACACCCTATATGATTAAGAACCAATGAGCTCGGAGTCCTAACACCTACCCCGCTAAACCTTCATGTCTAAGTCTATCGTCGATTCCCAACTTCGTGCCTCACATGTTTCGTGGTATAGAGCAGCTCGGTCACTAAACCAAAGAATTCGGCCGCGGTCGTATCACAACTACATTAAGGCGTCTGCCTCCCAAGGTAGGCGTTTCGGACGCTTTTTGCGCTCTTAATCTTAGCAGATTCAACAACGCAAGGGCGCACCGTAAGAATTCCGTTAAACTCCGGGAATGTTATCGGCTCCGCTGTTTCTAGAGGCATTCGAAGGTTTGCATTAATCCACACGAATAAATTTATCCTCTAAGCTTCTCTAGTTATCAAGAAGACTCGCATTCTATAGCAGCTCTAGCCTTGGAGCCAGGGGAGCTGCAGGCCCATCTTGCGGAACAACTGGGGATTCTATCGTGGGATCCGAGGAAGGTTGGCCCGGAACTTGCTGGGCAAGTTGTGTTCGTGGGGATATACGATGGCCACGGTGGTCCGAGTGTATCCCAATTCCTCCAGCGCGAATTGCACGGGCTGTTTGAAAACGTTCGGGCTGATATGATTCCCGACGTGGTCTCGTGGATGAAAAGTCAAGGTAAGCTCTGCCGCGCCACTAAAAGACCCACTCAGGAACGGTCGAGACTTCCAGGTGGCTATTTCAAACGGTTTAAGGGTGGCGCACTGGCACGTTGGGCAGACGGCAATCCCGAATCACCGAGTTTTGGATTGGAGGCTCGCGCTACACTCGCCTTCCTAGAGGTAGGTTGGTGAACTAGGCGCTCCATAATCCTGGTAGCTCATCTCATCGATGTCAAGGCCGACAAACGTATATCCGAACTTCCAGAATCAGAAAAATGTGGAGCTACATCCTCCGTCCTCTTACTCCATTCTCTTGAGTCTCCCGCCAGCCCCTTCTTTTCTTCTCATAACTTGTGTGTCACTGTTGCACACTGCGGGTCCGTAGGCGTTCTCGCTACGATTCGAGACCCAGATCTAAATTCGCTTTTCTGTCAGAGACACGCGAGTGCTTTTGTGTGCAACCGAGGGCGGTGTGGCACATCGTTTGACAGAAACGCACCATGCAGATGCTCGAGGGGAAGCCGCGAGGTTGCGCAGATTAGGTGCTGGTTTGGTTACTGACTCATTTGGGGAAGCTCGGTTCGTGGTTTCTACTTCTTGTTACCCCTGCTGAGTTTCTCATGATAGTTGGATGGGCGCTTTGGCAAACACTCGGGGGTTAGTATTCATCGAACATGATGTAAGTTCGATCACGACTGAAGTAACTCTAGCCTGGGCGACTTTCGGTACAAATCCTTTGGTGTGACGCCAGAGCCAGAGGTTAGAACTCAGCTACTTAGAGGTGTGTTCTACCTTTCACCCGCCATACTTTTGCTTAAAGTTGGGTTAGGCTCCCAATATGCCTTTGCCATCCTCGTTTCGGACGGAGTAACTTCCACTTTATCTGATGCCGAAATCGTAGATGTGGCTAGAGGATCACCAGACCCACGCACTGCGGCGGCAGCAATCGTCAGCTTGGCGGAAGAACTGGGGAGCGAGGACAATGCCACTGCTCTGGTAGTTCCTCTTGCCGGCTGGGGTAATACCACGGGGGCTGATAAGACCCTGGAGCTTAGAAATTATCGCAAGAAGATGATGATAGGCAGTGAACGTCAGCGACGGACTTGAGCCTCGCTAATAATTTTTAACCACGTTGTTTCAATCCAAGGAACACCTGCTAGGAAGGCCTTTCTTCTGAAAATAGACCGATCCTATGCCCCAAATCCGTTCTTAACTTAAGTTCGTTGGGCAGTTTCAGCCACATCTCTGGATTGAAGTGGCTACCCGACACTTGCACATGCATATATACACACCTGTGCCGTGTATTCGACCTACCTCACTTAACCAGCACGAACAATCTGATCTTTTTTGTTTTCAGAAAGCGTTTGTCCAAAGTCCGCTAGATACCTTGAACTCTATCACTTCACACTCCAAGGATACAAGAAATGCCACTAGCTAAGCTTTAGGGAGCAATCCCAGCATTATCCTTCGGAAAATTATGCGACTCAGTGCAGTACCGCCTAGTATCAAGGGGGTTCATAGTGAGGCTAAACTAGTACCTCAACTTGGCCCCAGCTCGGGTTTGAGTGCCACTAGTTGAATCAATTCTAATCCTCCTCTCCTCGGCTAAGCCTAAAGAAAGTGCTCTAAATCATGGGATAGTATTCTATATAGATCCAATGCAAATGGTGCGCATACAGTATAGATACTGGTAAGTTGCAACCCTCGGCGCTAAATCACTGCGACAACTCTGAACCCGAGTTGGGGCCAATTGAGGTACAGTTGAGGCCTACTTCTGTTATCGTAAAACCCCTATCGACATATGAACCAATTCGTAATGGGAAGTGAATAGACCAGATGACTGCTGTGAATAGCTTAAGACAAAATCAATCACTTTTACCGGTTCACTCCCGTAGTTCGGCGGATCTTATGCGGGCTTGAGCAAATGTATGTGACATAGTACAGCACAGCTAACCCGGACAATCGGTCGTCGTCTTGGCGAGACTAACCGTGGACCTTCCTTCTTAGTGTAGGCGGCGGGTTTGCCGCAACCGAATCCTTGCCGATATCGAAAATGCGGTCCAGCCCTGCAAATCTGCGATGTTGAAACGGGTCAAAAGTCCAACTCCGACGTCAGCCGGAGCGATTGATGTCTGGCCCTGGAGGACTATGAGTAGTTTAGTGAGTAGATTCAGCGAAACATGTGGCGGCACTTGACTTTGTTTCTGCCAATAACACTGCCCGCAGGAAAGAGCTACATACCTTCCTCGGCTGATTTCGGCGCTATCTGCTGGCTCTTCGACTGTTAGTTCTACAATCCTGGCTCCCACCTGGTCAACATACCGCTTTAAGTTTACCCCGCTCATCGCTAGCGCGTTCTTCGTGCTCGGTCCTATTTGACGTGTTCAGTATTATTCAAGTGGCAAACTAGGTTATTGCCTTTCCGTTAGCGCAATGAGCTAGGGGCTGATGTATCAAGCCGTGTCGCAATCGGTGGGTTGGCGTAATCCCCGAGCTAGCGTGAGAGTGGCTTGGGAGAACGCCTCGAACTTTGATACACAGGCCGCCTACAAAGTAGTATTTTGGTTTCTCAAATGTTATAGGGGCTTTCAATTCCTCGTTGCTTGTGAAAGATCGCAGCAGAGATGAAAGCATTGGTATGAGTCAGCTACAGCTCGAGGCTACTAACAGTTTCGGAACTTCGAGCAGAGACGGACCTAGGTTTGCCACCCCAGTAAAGCAAGCCCGTGGCCCACAACTGGGTGTTCAGCAGACACTCACCCGGCATGCCGCACCAAGACTTCAGCAACGAGTTGGGGTTGTGGCACCCAGTTGGAGCACCTCGACGTACATGCACACCCAGCTAGCCTAAGCAGCATATATAAAGGACGTGAAGATACAGCAAATATTCGTCCCCAAAGTGGACTTTCGCAATGTCTAGTGAGTAACTAAACAACCACTGAGTATTATCGACTATCTAAGAGTACTTGGATTTACCTTTTCAGCCCCGCTGGAAGGGAACATTCTCCGGTTGCATAATGGGTATATGCGAGGATTCTTCATATTTATGAACTCTACACTCATCGATAGATACTCTCTAGACTCCAATTTCAAGGACGGGCTCCAAGACTAGAGTGGCAGGAATCATCGGAAGGCCCGCTGCATGATTGCATCTGGACGTCGATCTTGAGAGGTCAGTTCTTAATGCGCCTTTAAAGCTGGGCTGAGGTTGAGTCTTTTCAATACTTAGTGGATGGCCAAGTAATGGGGACTGGGCAAGGCGCAAAAAAACGGGTCGCCCGGGTGAGCGCACTTGTTCCTCACTAAGTTACTGATCAGCTGATTATGTGTACTTCAATGTGGCAGGATATGGCGGCCGGCCAGGCCTTGACGCATCTCGGCTTCAACGAATCCAACAATTCCGTTCAGCAGAGCACTTAGTGCTATCTTGAAGTTATGCCCACGTAACTGCCATATCAGTCAAAGGATCTATTTATTTGAGCTCAAAGCAGTTCTGGAAACATGCCTCGATGCTTAGTATATTGGGATATGAGTATTGTAATGTAGTAACTGTGGTTTGCTGGAATGCTCAGGCCTGTTGATCGGTCGCCTTACGGGCAGAAAGACGCAGCAGTGCCACTTGATTGCAGGCACAAAAGTTACCAGATGGTAGGTTCATGCGCACCTCGCCTAAAGTTGCCGTGAGCGAAGTCACATGCGTGTGAATTATGCTCGGAGTTCGGACAGTTATAGGGAGCAATTCATTCTACTGACTCGATCGAATGGTTCAAGGTAGCCTTGATATGGCGGAGATATTGAGGTATTTACAACGAGGCGTTTCGTGGACTCCTTTGCTGTATGCGATAGAGATGGCTTGTCAAGCGGAGATGTCTGTCGCACCGGGTCTAATGTGGAAGTTGCTACCTTGATACGACCCAAGACTGTGCCAGGCCTATCGGTGGAAGTGAAAAAGTGGTGGATGTGTGATATGATACTTTGCCGCGGATGCTTATGCATCTCGACTACAAATAGGCTGCTACTAACAGAGTGAACTGTGCTAAATGAAGAAGACGTTTGATGGTTATCGTTTGAAGGAATATCTAACCGTCATGCCAATAGCTCATCACCTCTAGCGTTTGATGGGACTATATCACCATCCATGGAAAAGAATGTCAATCGATCTTATTTTCGGTTGATGGTATTTTCGTTTTCTCTCAGGTGGGGTGTAACTTGAGAGTAGTTATCGTGGTCAAGTATTCGGCGTGTAATGTCGAGTCTGATGGCGCAGTCTGAGTCGATGCAAATAAAGCCGATTGGTCACAAACCGTTCTCTGTAGTCTCGCAAGGCGAGCCTAGGATCACTGCAGTGACGATTTAAGTATGTTCAAGTCTTAGAGACCGGCGAGTAACTCACACATTATGGTTGTTGCTTGTCTGTAGTTCGCCGGTGTTGATGACGTACAACTGTGAGTTTTCAATAGGTAATGCCCCCACAGCATCTGAGACGGTTAGGCCCGTAGTAGCAAAATTACCGGAAGCGCTCCGAGATTGGGTTAGTGACGTGTCTTCTGGATTAAAGTCCATGTAGATAACGTCTGCTCCAGAGGGGAGGGACGTGGGAATTGCCGTTGGTGGGTCATCGGCATATTGATAGTGGATTTGAGGGTGTATCAGTGTAGATGCGTAATTGTTACTCTCATCCGGAGTGAGTGATGATTGTGATATAATGACATAGCGGGGAGGAACAGTAGAACTCATGGTGGCAACGGTGCGAAGGCAAGATGGGTCGAGATCAGGGAACTAGGCACACGTGATCGTGACTAGAGCACGTGAGCATGAACGCGATCGCGACTATTGCAAATCGAAACTTCGCTGAACACGACAATCATGTCTCGGAGAGCTCCGCTTGTAACTCGTAAACCACCGAGCTCCTCACGGGCACCGTCTCTTCAAACGCGGCCAAGGACACAGTCCATTGCTCCTTCTGCTAGCTCGTCCCAAATTTCTGCGCCTGTACCTGTTGTTAGTCGAACGGCAAGCAACACTCAGCCACAAGAGGAGAATACTACGAATATTCAGGTGGTTATTCGATGCAGGTAGGGGATCCTCAAACTCTGTTGAACCTTACTCTAATACCTCTTTTATATCTCAGGGGTCGGAATGCCCGAGAGCAGGCTGAGAACTCACCCTTGATTGTTGAGACTGGTGGTCCACGCTCTGAAGAGGTCACAATCGAGACCGCCCTTCCCCAGTCCTCTTTTGGTGTCTACACCCCTGCACCTACTCGTACATATCCCTTCGATCGAGTCTTCGGCCCAGAAGCAGACCAGGCTCTTGTCTACCACGACATCGTCGCTCCTATTCTCGAAGAGGTTCTCGGCGGCTATAATTGCACAGTCTTTGCGTACGGACAAACTGGGACGGGCAAGACTTATACTATGCAAGGCGATCTTTCACCTACACTTACTGGGAACCCTAGTGCGGACGCTGGCATCATTCCTAGGACGCTGCATAAACTCTTCCTTCACCTAGAGAATAGCGTACCCGACTATAGCGTCAAAGTGTCTTTCGTCGAGCTTTACAACGAAGAACTGCGCGATCTGCTAGTATCCGACTTCAAAGAGCCGAGCTCTAGCGCGCAACCTATGGCTATCGCTGGAGGTGCTGGCTCTAGCGGCTTGAAAATATTTGACGACTCAGCCAAGAAAGGAACGTTCATCCAAGGCCTCGAGGAAGCCCATGTACGAGATGCGCAGGATGCGGTTGGGCTTCTGAGAAAAGGTAGCGAACGGCGGCAGATTGCAGCTACCAAATTCAATGACCACTCTAGGTACGCGCTTCAAGTATAGTATTTTGGATCATATTGACCATAATATTTTCAGCCGATCGCACTCTATTTTTACGCTCACAGTGTCCACTAAAGAAACGTCCACGGACGGGAACGACCTTGTCAAAACCGGAAAACTTCATCTCGTTGATCTCGCAGGTTCCGAAAATATTGGCCGTTCGGGCGCGGAGAACAAGCGAGCAAGGGAAGCTGGGATGATCAACCAGAGTCTTTTGACTCTTGGGCGAGTAATCAATGCGCTGGTCGAGCGAAATTCTCACGTACCATACCGGTGTGTACCAACCAAAACTGGCTGGGGTACTCAGTCTAACAATGTTGTTTTTTAGGGAGTCTAAACTCACTCGCCTTCTTCAAGACTCCCTCGGTGGTCGCACCAAAACATGTCTCATCGCCACCATTTCCCCCGCCCGGTCTAATATGGAGGAGACTCTATCGACACTGGACTATGCGTTCCAAGCCAAGGCTATCCGCAACCGACCCGAGCTCAACGCGCGTGTGACCCGCAATGCCTTGCTCAAGGAACATGTCAGCGAAATTACACGGCTGAAGGCGGACTTGGTTGCCACACGCGAGAAGAATGGGGTGTATGTTTCTCCTGAGCGTTGGCGAGAGATCGAGTCGGCGCAGGAGGGGGGTAAAACGGCACGGGAAGAGTTGAGGATACAGGCTGAGGTGGCTCAACGCCAATGTAGAGCACTGAGGGAGGAGCTTGAGGCGCAGGGGGGAGTCCTAGTGAAACGTACCAATGAGCTGGCCACCACCAGGCAAGAGCTAGACCAAGAGCGACAGGAGTTGGCCAGCACGAGGCACGAGTTGGGAATGCTCCGGGTGGAAGTCGGAGAAGAGAAGGTTGTGCGCCAGGCGTTCGAACAAAACGAATTGACCCTGGACCGAATTGCTGGTGGCTTGCGTGATACAGCAAAACAAGGTATTGCCGATATCAAAGGGCTATTCGAGAAACTAGGTGAGTTCGGTTTTCTGGTGTTAAGATACATTGACAGACGTTTTATCGTGACTTTTAGGACGTACCGATACGCTGTTGGCCGGGAATGCACAACTTGTGGCTAGTTTTTCGCAGAAGCTGCAAGCCGAGGCCACCGATTTCAGCACCCGCTTAGATGAATTTGTGAAATCGCATCGTGATGTCTCGCACAGGATCAAATCACAAGCGGAGACCTTCCAGGTGGCTGAACTCGAGGTAAATGTATTCTGTGTGGATATGTTATTAGATGGCTGACTCGTGACCGGGAGTATAGGTATCAAACCGCCACACCCAACTTATCGATGGTCACATTAGAATGGTCGAAAAAGCCGTCGGGAAAGTTCAGGACGCAGAACAAGATTCCGCAGCTGGGGCCGAGGCTCTTCAGCTGTTTATCGCCCGAACGAGGGATAGCGTGAAAGCTACGGTGGAAAGCTGGGCCGGAACGGTATCCAGGGAGTGCGCCGCATTGCTTAGTGAGCTGGCTGTACAACAGGAAAAACATATTGGCGAGGTAAGTTCGGGGTCGTTTTAAACCTGTTAAACTCGACATAACCGTTTCCAAATTGGCTTAGACAGAGAAGGCGCTGCATTCTGCTTGCGGTCTCCTCGAAGAAGTAATCACGGACTCCCAAGCATATGTCCAGCAGAACGTCAAGACGGCGGTCTCCCACATGCACGAGCTATCGCGACAAACAGTGGACAACGAGGTGAATGATATTTTAAGCAGCCAGTCTCCAAACTCTGACCTCAACGATGAAATCTAATCTGTGAACGGTGACATCACGATCAGATCTCGCGCCTACGAAGCCAAAACACACTTTTAGTTTCTCTGGTTGAGGCCGAACGCGTCAAGGCGGAAAGCATGCGTGACGACTTAACCGCACATATTGCCAAGTCAATCGCGGGATTTGTTGACTCACGAAACCAAGGGCTATGCGAAGTTGTGTCACACATGCACAAGGAACTTCGAGCTGGCGAGGAAGCTCTTGGGACGTTTGCTACCCACCATGCCGCCGAAGCGGACCGGGTCGTAGAGACGGCAGCAGGGCTAGTAAATGTACTCCAGGACAAGGAGCGGGAGGGCACTCGAATTGTGGAAGATGGAGTTAAGGTTAGATCATCTAGGGTCCCAGCATCATAGGATTGATGGAACTGATCAGTGGCGTTTATTAGGCAATCAAACAGGCTCATGCCAGCTTCGAGGATGGGACTACGCGTGTCGGCGCCTCGATCAGTGCGGCGATGTCGAGCCAAAGTGCAGATATTGGCCGCCATTTAATATCCCTAGATGATCATTCTACCCACAGTAAGTTAAAAGTTTGCCTAACGTATTCATCGTTAACCCCTGCGCTCAGCTTTCCAACAACTGGCTGCCGCCAAAAACAACCGACTCGAGATTACCCAAGGCCTGCTCCATGACTCGAAACAGACGTGTCAAACGTTCCAAAGCGGGTCGGCCAGCTCGTCGCAACATATCCAGGAGACAACCACTACAGTGCTTACTAACGTAAGTATTTTTATTCTATGCTTCTCAAACTATGCTGACGGTGTTTTTACTGTAGACTACCCTCTTGCGCAACAACTGCCAAGCGTTTAAGGCGACAACCAACGCGCATATATCGTCTCTTCAACAAGTATCCAAGGGCCTGTTATCAGACGTGAAAAGCCAAACCGTACCTACTGGCCAGACTCCCCGTAAGAGACGTTGGGACTATGCAGACTCGTGGGCCTTGACCGGGGATCGCGAAACCGTCTTGCGCGCCTGGAGAAATCGAGACGTAACTCCTTCTTTGACCACTAGCGTTACCGCTTCAGAGGAGGTGAAGTCGGAAACAGACACCGTGTTCGAACAAGAGATGGTTGGGAGGCTAGGACACGCGCGTACAGGGTCTGTCGGCTCAGAACTAACCGATACACTGATCAAAACTGAGCTACAGTCGGATATCGAGATGGACGAGGATACCATTCAGACGACTCGGATAGGGAAGCCGCCGAGCTCAAGCGGCATGCCGCCGCCTTCTTTGGCAATGCGACGCGGGTCAAGCATGATGCCCATGCCATCCGGATTGAAATTCTCTGCAATTTCCGACGAGAATATTGTGACCCGGTCTAAGCGTGCCAGGCGATGATTTCTAGCCTTACGTCCAAACGTTTCGCTATTTATTAACCTTTAGCTATCGTGTTTGTTCTGTATTGGGAAGTTGTCATTTTGGATGTATGATTATCATCAATATATAGCTCATAGATACCCAAGCAAGGTTGTTTAAGCTTTGCAAACACAGAACGGCTGACCTGTGTGGCAAGTAAACAGACCACGCATCCTCGGCATCATTGAAATTGACCCCTGATCGGTTGCAATCACGTGATAGACGGTTACCTCAACTACCCATCGTTGTAGCAACAGAACAGCGATTTACATGCAGGGAAGAGATGAAAATCTGACTGGGGTTTATATAGTATGAGCGTGTTGACAAACTCTTACAACTTTGCAACCATCCTCCCTTCGTTTTCTGACTGAGCCGGCTCTGACGCGAGCGTCTTTCGTTCTTTCAACAAGCATTCATTTTTCAGACATTTGATTCCCCTTTCTGTCTTTACCCTTAAATTTTCCACCATGCTTTTCACTCGCGTGTCTGCTCTCGCCTCCGGGGCAATTGTTTTCTGGGCCAGTATTGCTCATGCAACCCCCATAAGCCAACAGCTTATGGATTGTGAAGCCAAATGCTCCCAACGCTGGTCATTCCCAGCTCCAGCCCCAACTCCCATGACCAAGACCAAGACAACGATGCACCCCTCGCCCACATATACCCCTCCGCCAGCGTACTCGCCTCCACCCAAGTATACCCCAGAGCATACCTCGACTTCTGCGACAGTACACAACGCGTATGTCGAGCCAAATTCGTCGACCAAGAAGCATATTGCTGCCGCCACGCAACCCCCAAGCCCTCCTGTCTCCAACAGCCCACCCCCAGCGCCTGCACCTGCACCTGCCCCAGCACCTGCCCCCGCCCCGGCACCTGCTCCAGCCCCGGCTCCCGCCCCAGCTAAGCCCGAACCGGCTCCGGTTAAACCTAACCCAGCCCCGTCTTCTTCGTCTCCCAACATCGCAGCGTACCTTGACCCACACAACGCCGCACGCGCCGCGCACGGCGCTGATCCTCTAGTGTGGTCAGACCAGCTCGCAGCAGCGGCCCAGAAATGGGCAAACAACTGTGTATTTGAACATTCGGGTGGAAAGGTTGGTCCGTATGGCGAGAACCTGGCCGCCGGAAGCGGCGACTACAGCCCGCAGAGTGGTATCAAAGCCTGGGTTAACGAAGCCCGTAAGTATTCTATCAACAACCCCCAGAAAATGTGACTAAATGCGTGTATATGTGGTGGATATGTAGCCGATTACAGGTCATCCAACCCAGTACCATCACATTTCACTCAGGTTGTATGGAAGGGTACAACTGAAGTTGGTTGTGCGGTTGCGTCGTGCAATCTTTCTAATTTCGACCCGCAGTTCTGGGTATGTCCATCCAACACATATCTGGTGTTTTGAGAGACTAACTGGCTATCGTTGTGTTTTAACAGCCCGTGAAGTACCATGTGTGTGAGTACTCAGGCCCCGGAAACGTTATTGGACAATTTGCGTAAGTAATTTTTACTACAATTTCAACATCTTGTCTCCAAATAGTGATACCGCATTCCAGACAAAACGTTCAAGCATGAGTCAAACTGGGCTCTGCTTGGGCTGGGTTGCGGAAGATATGATTATGATTTAGTCTGCTTTCGCAATTGAGTATATAACATGGAGGCAATCCACAAGTTGACGTGAGAGCGTGAGGATCAAAGGCCGGGAATATGTGTTTGCTAGAATTTACAGGTTAGAGCAGGAAAAAAAAAAGAAAATGCTAAAAAGTCGTTCAAGGCATGAACGCAGCCAAGCTCTGGCGTGCGCGCTGAGCAAAGACAAAATCAATGTCAAGCAACGACATCCTTGAGGCTGAATTGAAGACATACCGCAGCATTCGCAAACGCGCTGAACGACCAAGTTAGATTTGGTGCACCTTGGGGCAAACCCGTAGATCTTCAAGTTCAACAAGTAGTTTCAGTTTCTGAAAGCCACTCTGAATAAGACAAACGTACCTTCCAAACTGCTCGTACAAGACGCCACCTGGCCCCTGGAAGTGGCGCACAATGCCATAGAAGCCGTCGGACCACTTGCGCATACCATAAATTACATCGTTATAGTCATTGCTTCCCTTGATCAATACACCAGGCTAATTGAAAGATGTGTTAAGCCCAGATAATCAGCGATGTAAATTAGCTTACCTTGACATCCGCAAATTGCTTGAAGAACGGTAGGGAGACGTCGGTGACTTCAATCTTACCGGCCGAGATGAACTCCGTGAGAGCCAGGTCAACGAGCTACTCATGTCCACATCCTAATTAAAGAGCCAACTTCCAACTTCCAAAGACTGGACTCACATGCGGGACAGCGATCGTGCAAATATACCAAGGGTTACCCTGGGTCCACTCATTGGTGTCATATCCATCCCATTTGTCCTCTGTATAATCCCAAACATCTCAGCTCAAAACAATCTTCAACCATGCACGTAATACTCACCAGGATACCTCCCAGTTGGAACTGGATCTGTGCCCTCCCGCTGCCCTGTCTCGTTCGCAATCGCATACATGCCCCTAAACGCATCGACATAGACCTTGACGCTCGCCAGGACTGCCGGAGATGTAGGACTAAAGTCCGGATCGCGCTCTTCGCCTGCGACGAGAATCGCGAGTAGAACTGCGCTGTCTACTCCGCGCCGACCGTTTGGACTGCTGGCATATGCGCGGTAGGCACCATTCGGATAACGGAACTTGGTGCTAAGGAGCAAAGAGGTAAGGCTAGAAGCTTGCTGGGAATACCAACGTGATGCGCCGGGGTCTCCTAGACGTAAAGCTAGCGCGGAGCCGGTGCTGAGCGCTTTGCGGCACGCCATAAGCGTAAAACTGCCGAAATCTTCAAGTCAATACGTAAAACAAGACCAAAATCAAGTTATCACGTACAAATGCAAGTCCATTACTTCCTCCCACAGATCAAACGACGGCCAGAAGCACCCATGGCTGGTGAATTCGAGGTCATTCTTGATCACCGAGTTTCCCGAGCTTGTATCCCGATTGTACAAAAATTTGGAGACAAACTTGTGGTCTGGCAATTGACCCCGGTCGAGCAAATAATTTGCGAATCGGGTGAGCGTGATGGCGCGCAGAGCGGGCCCGTCCTGGAGGTGGTGTAAGCGGTAATGTGGCGGTGGCTACGACAATGGGACTTACACGTTGAGGGCGACCCCAACCTTTCGTGAACGGAGTTCCGTCTACATGAAACTTGGGTTCTCCCAAACCGCCTAGAACCCAAAAAATTATCACTCGTAAGACTCCGTCCACAACTTATTTCAAAAAATTGAAAAATAATAAACTTTACCGCTAGTAGGACATCCAGATGGGTTACACGTTTTCTGAATCCCGGCTTGGCTATACGCGTAGAGCCTCAAGGTAGCCTCGAGTTCGTTTTCGCCGGCCAGAAGTCGGTCCAAGATCG
>WSTH01001093.1:0-14795 GCA_019616345.1 Ceratobasidium sp. 395
TTACGACAAAAATGACCGTAGCTGGCGACAAAAATGGCACATGCTTGTGTCTATTTGGCGCCAGCTCAGGGTCTCTAATGTTAGGGAATATCCCTATATGTTTAATTGGAATATCAGGTGGTGCGGAAGTGGACCCTGGGATTACCACAAGCGGAATGGTGACGTCAATGATCGGCTCCTTCTCTTCTTTGATCGCCTTGAGGTACGCTTCAAGTCGAGTTCTCTTGGCACGTTTCCTTTCCGACTTTTCTTTTTCGAGCCGATCTTCGTGGTTGACCTCAAGCAGAGGGATGAGTTTCGGTTGAAGATTCACCCAAGCTAAAGTACCTGTCAGTATACTATCTCAGGCCAAGTAACAGAGAACTTACCCCGGTCGGTGAGTACCTTAGCTTGGTCGACGAGAGAGCTCCATTCTCGACTCCGAGGGTAGCAAAACACTAAATCAGCTTTGTCCCACCCGCTCTCAAGAAGCCGTTCGTTGACGCTTTGTACTAGTGAGTAGGCCATAATGAAAACACAAAGAAGAGAGACTCACGCTAATCGATGCTGCTTCTTCAAATCCACCAACTCCAACCCCCGACCTCTATCAAGACTATCCAAGAAAGCGGTCAGAGTACGCGCCTGAGAGCTCCGAAGGTCTAGTCCCCGCTTGCGAGTGTCTTTCCATTCCTCGAATATCTTCGAGTCACCAGTTTTCTCCAGCTCTTCCCACTCAGCCTGTACTTCCTGCACGTCAGATGTGAGCACGTAACGTTCCCAGCCACGTCTTCGTTTGCTTGGTACAATTTCTATAGATAACCGATAGTTAGGTTAATTAGACCCAGGATGTTTGCCCAGATTGCTACTTACTGTTCGAACTTGGGACGAAAGCGATAATTTTGGGCATAACCGAAGCTAGTTTTATCAAACTACCAGATTGTGAGAAATATAGCTTGGCTAGTATTGCAAAACTTACTGCTTGGAGCGGCAGGATGGGCACAACCGAACTCGCAGCATCTCATCCATCCGGCGGCTTGAGGTCGTTCCGCACATCTGTTGCGTATGTAACTCATGAATGTAGCGGCAGATTAAGATCGTACAACAACCTACCGAACAGTTAGGTGCGTAGACTAGGGCTAAATAGTGCGGCTCGGACAGATCAGGCGGACAGGGTTGTAGCCCAGGTACGTTGCGCATCACCCCGTGCCAGATATGGATCGAAGACTTGGTCATCAGCAGTGCGCGGAAGGACTTGTTGGCGCGAGCGAGACTGATGATGTCCTTTGGCATCAGGTTCAGAGCGATCTAAAAAGCAGTCAGTACCGTCTGCGAGCTTGAGGTATACGTGCGTACCTCGGTAAAGATGTCAATTGGCATTTTCATAAGTCCCTCGAGTCTTCCTTGTTTGCCTCGAACCTGTTTCTTGCGGGGTACCGTATTCGTGGCCTGAGAGGCGCGAGCCCGCTTTCGTTTTGGAGCAGCAGGTTCCGGTTCGCCGTTTTCGCCTTTCAAATCCTCTACATTGAAACACATATAATCAAAGTCTTGAAAACGTCGTAATTAATTCAAACACTTACCAAAATCGGAATCAAGTTTCTCATTCGCATCCTCCGCTTCCGCGGTAGCAGTAGGAGAAGATTCGCGTTTAGAAAATAGGAGAACATCAGTTTTTTCTTCGGGTTCAGTTTTAGCCGCCTTGGTGCGACGGGAACTGGAGTTGAAAATCGGAAGTATCAAGCAAATGGTGTTTGTGAACCGAGAGAAATAGACTCACCTTGAGCGCGTCTGGCGCATAATATGGATAATTTATTTCTGAGTTAAGCTAGTTGGCGAGCTCCTGGCTACGGGTCAAAGTGCTGGTGATGGTTGCGGTGGAGAAGAATGCAGTGGGCCGTTGATCAGCTTGGATGATCTAATCACGGCGATCACACGTGACCCAGCAGCTGCTTCCCGCCGGGTGGCCGGCTCAGCCGATCAGTCCAGCCCTACCATGTTCGAAAACAAATCATCCCTCGCGATGTTGCTGGTCAGTGGTCTTTGGAGTTTTGCGTGACCAGACCTTCCGGCCAGCTGAGCTCAGCTAGTAAATGAGACTGGCTCCTAACTGAGTGGAGCAATTAACCGGAAGCTCAGCAATCGTGATGGTCTAAGTTGGACTTATAACAATTTTTTGTTTATAACTAAGTATGTATTATCGAGCTAAGACCAGCATAGCAGAATGACGTTAGGAGATAGTAATGCTTAATTGTGACTTTGACTACGGTTTGAACCTATGTTGAACTTCCAAAATCCATGGGTGCACTGTCGCACGAGTTCAATTTGTACCAAGACTCAACGCATATACCCATGAGAGATTCTCGAACTGAAAAATCAACGGTCTTGAATCAACTTTTTCCAAACATGGCGGTTTCACTCTTACGATTTCGGTAAATGTGATTCATACATACTTAGAACACGACACAGTGGTATATCACAGATCAATCTCGTCTTCCAGTTTGTTCCTACTAACATCGCCCCGCCCCGTATGCGTAGACGTGTACAACCGAGTGGGGAGTCAAAAACAACAATTCTCAGTCAGGTTAAACAAGATCGGGCTTACTCAGGGACTTTGAAACGCAGGTGCTCCAGCTGGCCTTGAGTTCTGTTGTTCGAAAATCTCGCCGGCAGCAAGATTAGAAAAATATCTCGTCCATCATGATTGAGTGTGCAAATGGTATGTTCAGGATGTGTCTTACGGTTTGATTCAAAAAAGAATCATATGTAAGCCGGTTTGTGATCATACTGAAGTGTCCTAGTACGGTCAAGTCATAGATGACGACCGGCAATGTCATGAGGAAGTTTTATGCCCACAAACTTTATTACTGAATATCTTGTAAGAGAACTTGACCCTTCGGCTCTTTTTTTATAGTCGCAAATTAATTGTCGAACGAAGGCCCGGCCATATGTATCAACATCTGGTACAAGGAGGGATACGAAGAAGCAGAGAGAGAGGAGACGCTACTTTGTTTTGACAATCTTCATATGAGCCTCGAGGCTAAAGCTAATCCTTGTGTCGCAGCTTAATCCCTGAATAAGATCGTAAGGCCAGTTTAGATTGAAAAGATTAATTCAAGATTATACGCAAGATCGTTCGTAAAGCACGGTCGGATTAGCGACGCTTAATCATAATTCAATACAAAGGAACGAAAAGGAAACTCATCAAACTTGGATCCCAAATTACAGGCAACGTCCAAGCTGCCAAAATCCCACGAAAATCCCGCTCCTTCACAATCAGTACCAGTCTCCGAAGTCGTCATACATATCGTCGTCTTCGGACCAATGGTGGTTTTGACCCCAGAATATCGGATCCTCATAATCATCGACGGGATAGTCATCGTCATATCCCCCATGAATCACGGGGCCATAATGTTCTGATACCTTCGGCTCTGAGATATCATGCCTATATGCGTAGCCAGGTCAATTGACAACTTGAAAACAGCAACAAGCGAAGTCATCATAACTCACACATCAGTCAAGTGCGCAATGATGTCAGACTCGTTGGTCTGCACCTCGGGGTTAATACCAGCCTTGGAGCATACCTTGCACATATTCGTGTTATTGCCGTTGGACCATTCATGCACCTCAGCGGCCAATTCGTTTTGAGTTAGCAGCTTGATCATCGGCTTGTCCGTAACAAATGCTGGGTCATGCACATTTCGGAACGTGATGCCATTCTTCAACACGGATTGTAGCTTTTGCACGCCCTCCCAGTGTTGTTGTTTCAAGACGAAGTGGTTGACCTGATTGATAACTAGTCAGAGCGACGAATAGATGAATATGAATATGACCTACAATTTCTTCCCAGCTAAAGCTGTCCCAATCGTGGCATCGACCACATCTATACGTCTGCCCCGCAGCTCTCATCTCCAAAACTGTCGCGTCGGGTTTTCCGATATGCGCTAGTATCTTTCGTGCAGCCTTTTGTGCTTCGGCGTGTGGTTTGAGCTTGGTCACGTCGAGCGGCCGATCATAAGCGTATGTGAAGGACCAAAGGTAGGTCATCGAAGTGTACCCGCCGAGAACGGCCGCGTCATATATAACCGGGGGCCGCGCCCCACCACCAGTCAATTCAAAAAGACTATCGGCGCGGAGTAGAATTTTCTCGTTCCCGGTCGCGTTCTCGAGTGGGCTGGAAGAGCCACCAGAAATAAAAAGTGAGGGATCCGGGATATCTCGTCCCAGGTTGTCCGCCTCGCGAGCTTTCCGGAGTACCTCAACAAGCTGGCCCTCGGTGTCGTCGATCCACTTGTCGGCACGGCGGGTGATTTCTGGGAGGCGCTTGCTAACCTGTTCCTCCATGTCTGCTACCGAGGTATCGTTCTCTAGGAACTCTTTCATTTGATCCCACTCAAGGACGTCAATAAGGTTCGGGAATATCCCCATATGTTTGATCCGAACATCGGAAGATGAGGTCGATGAGGAACTGGACCCTGGGATCGCGAGAGGAGGCACAGTGACGTCAACGATTGGCCCTCTCTCTTCTTTGATCGTCTTCAGGTATGCTTCAAGCCGAGTTCGCCTCGCGCGTTTTCTCTCCAATTTCTCTCTTTCAAGTCGAGCTTCGCGGTTGACCTCAAGTAGAGGGATGAGTTTCGGTCGAAGATTCACCCAAGCTAAAGCGCCGGTCAGTGTACCGTCTCAAACAGAGTAACACAGCACTTACCCCGGTCGGTGAGTACCTTAGCTTGGTCGACGAGAGAGCTCCATTCCCGACTCGGAGAGTAAGAAAACACTAGATCAGCATTGTCCCATCCGCTCTCAAGAAGACGTTCGTTGACGCTACGTACTAGTGAGCAGGCGATAATAAAAACACAACGCAGAGACTTACGCCAATCGATGTTGGTTCTTCAAATCCTGCAACTCGGACCCGCGGTCGTTCTCAAGTCCGTCCAGAAAAGTGATTAGAGCGCGGGCCTGAGAGCCTCGGAGCTCCAGCTCCCGTTTGCGAGTGTCTTTCCATTCCTCCAATATCTTCGTGTTGCCAGTTTTCTCTAGCTCTTCCCACTTGGCCTGGACTTGCTGTACGTCAGATTTGAGCGCGTAACGTTCCCCGCCACGTCTTCGTTTGTTTGGTATAATTTCTATGGGTAGTCGAGAATTAGGTTGTTTAGACCCAGAATGTTCGCCAAGATTGTCACTTACTGTTCGAGCTTGGGACGAAAATGGTAATTTTGGGCATAACCGTTCTTAGCTTGATTAGACTACAAGAGTGTAAGAAACCGGGCTTGGCGAGTGTTGCACGACTTACTGCTTGGAGCGGCAGGATGGGCACAACCGAACTCGCAGCATCTCATCCATCCGGCGGCTTGAGGTCGTCCCGCACATCTATTACGCACATATCTCATAAATCTACCGACAAGCCGGGGTAATGTGGTCAACTTACCGAGCAACTAGGTGCATAGATTAGGGCCAAGTAGTGTGGCTCGGACAAATTCGGCGGACAGGGTGGTATCCCGGGCACATTGCGCATCGCCCCGCGCCAAATGTGGATCGAAGACTTGGTCATCAGCAGTGCGCGGAAGAACTTGTTGGCGCGAGCGAGACTGATGATGTCCTTTGGCATCAGGTTCAGAGCAATCTAAATCATAGTTAGTACCGCCTCCGAAGTCAAAGTGTGTGGGCGGACCTCGGTAAAAATATCAGTCGGCATCTTCATAAGTCCCTCGAGCCTTCCTTGTTTCCCTCGAACCTGTTTCTTACGGGGTCCCGTATTCGTGGCCTGAGAAGCCCGAGCCCGCTTTCTTTTTGGAGCAGCAGGTTCCGGTTCATGGCTCGCGTCTTTCAGATCCTCTACAATATCATCAATGTCTCGAAAAGGGCGTAATTGATCGAGGCGCTTACCAAAATCTGAGTCAAGCTTCTCATTCGCATTTCTGAATTCCGCAGTAGGAGAAGATTCGCGTTTAGAGAATAGGGGAACATCGGTTTTTTCGCCGGGCTCGGTTTTAGCCGCCTTGGTATGACGGGAACTGGAGTTGAAAATAGAGAGTATTAAGCCAATAAAGCTCACGAGGTGAGAAACATAGACTCACCTTGAGCGCGTCTGGCGCATATTGTCAATAACTTGTTTTTGAATCGAACTAGTTGGCGAGCTCCTGGCGGTCAGAGCGACGGTGGTTGTAGCGGAGAAGAATGGCCCTGGTGGCGCGTTGATCAGCTTGGATGATCTAATCACAAAGACCACCACGTGATCCGGCAACCCTCCGCCGGCCAGCCGATCTGTGATCCTCTCCAGCATGTTCGAGAACAAATCACCCGCCGCTATGTCATTAGGCTGGAGAATCTGTGTGACCAAATACTCTAATGCAGCACCTTCAGGTTGATTCAGCTTATCTGGTGAATGAGACTTGCTTTTAAATTGGGTTGACTGGAAGCTGAGTAGTCATCCAAGTTTCAGTGACAGTGAAACTTCCGTCGTAATCTAGTATCGATTGTTGAACTAAGGCCAGATTCACTTAAATATGTTGACAACAGGGGGTCTGATCGCGACCTATGTTAATTGCCCGACAGTTAGACCAACCAGGAAATAGTAACTATCTTGGGACGCTTGTATATGCTGACATGCCGCTAATATTTATTGACATTTTGCATACAGTTACATCTCGGGCTCTGGTAAGGCGTTACCCTAGAATTAAATCTTCCTGGTTAGTACGAAAGCTCAACTTTGTACCGAGACCTAACGCATATACCCACAAAGGATTCTCACACGCGAGCTCAAATTTTCGAGTCCACTTATTCTAAACGCGATAGCTCTACTCTCAACATTTCAAGGACTTTGATTTATATGTAAGTGACTTATAACACGACGTAGCCACACATCACAGATCAACCTCGTCTTCCAATATACACCTGCTATCATCGCTCCGCCCCATATCCGTCGACGTATATAACTGAGCGTGGAGTCAGAATCAGCAATTCTTAGCCAGGTTAAACGAGAGAGAGCTTACTCGAGGACTATGAAACACAGGCGTCCCAGTCGGCCTTAAATTTTGTTGCTCAAAAATCACCTTGGCAGCGCAGTTATAGTATTGTAGAGGAATGAAACAGAAAACGCGTACTGGATATTTTTGTTGAGTCCATTATAAGTGATTGGTTGATTCCGCATTAGAACTTCAGCAAATACCTATGAACACTTTTAGTATACAGTCCAAGCGACAGTAGGCCCGGCAAGGGTACATACATGTGTAAATCGCCATTCTAGGTCACTTTGAACAGCACACCGTATGTCGCGGCAGGCTGCCCAGCATAGCTGAACTCCCCTCGTGAGCGTCATAAGCCAAAAATCCCAGCTTGGACCACTCACCACACGGCAGTTCGGTGCAAAGGTTCGAATATTAGGACCAGATTCAACAGGTGGAAAACATGCCGGCTTATATTGGCTCAGGCCATCAGTCTGTGTTTCACCGGAACTTGAGTTGCTGGCGCCAGCCCTCGTTGGCTTCGATTGCAAGGGCGACAAAGCCGGTTTTAGCATTGAAACTTCTTCGTTCATATCCAACCACTTTGGGAGGCCTAGCCAAATATACCACGATATGAGTCCTGATCCGGTTGATTTGGCAGCAGATTGACTAACATAAATAGTTTCCGTCAAGGGGCTCTTCTGAGGTAGGTGGCGGCGCAAGACTATTGAATGCTTCAGGTTTGGTTGTAGCTACTGGACGGTCTGCGGCGCCTCTAATGCTTGGGTCGATCGTTGCCTTCCAATGAGCGGCGAGCGCGTCTATTTTGTCGTGCTGGAAACAAGTTATTGATACAAAGAATAGCTCGTTTACTTACTCCTCAAAGCACCTCCGCTATTGCTATACTAGGTGAACGCAAGGCTATCAGAATGGTAACTTGTGTGACGAGGTTTATACTTGCATCAAAAACCGCCTGCGTCAAATTATGGTTCATCAACAAGGACTTGGTCGATAAGTTAAGCAGAACTTACGGTAAGGGTAGCGCCGTCAGCGAGATGTCGAGCTAGTATGTCGTTGATTTGCTATCCAAGAGAGACAATCAACCGGCGGAGAGAAAAAAGCAAGACAGATTCACGAACATAGCTCCAAATGATTGTTTGTGGATGGGCAATGACACGTTCCTGGGTAGGCATGATGAACGCCACCTTCTCCGCCTCGCACACACAATCTTCGCAAGTACTAAACTGTCTAAACGTAGCATCGGTTGGCATTATGCCTATACAAAATGTTAATTAGCTTTTCAGCGTCGATCGATTGTTGGAACACCAGCCTACTTACCTTCGTGAGCGAGGCCGGACATATCCGTTCGGCGGGCTGCATGCCCTGCAACTACGAGGCGCACGTTATAATTAGCCCGGAAATTCTCGGTCCAACCCAGTGTCTCACAATACAAAAACCTAAGGTCGCCGGCTTTCGAGTCTTTGCATAACCATTCTAGCCCTTTCTCCTATAGAGAGTGCAATAGCAGTCATATGCTCAGCTCAAGGGATGCTAGCGAGGGGAGTGTGCCTACGATATTAGCCTGAGTCGGCTCCCGCGAAGGATCCGGGCGACTAGCCCGAGACAGCACGTCAGCTAGAACACAGATCTCACTCTCCGAATATCCGAACCGCCCAACTAAGTGAGGTATCAGCCACTCTCAGTAATTAGACAAAAACCCGACAAGCTACTTACTGAGGAGACTGACGATTTTGAGAGCGTCATCATATGGGCCGGTCAAAGGAGAAGGGGGAAAACGCATTTTGTAGGATGCTGCGATCTTATTTGTTAGAGATGAGAAGAGGCGATCATATGGAGCGAATCAGCAAAACCTTCATGTATGGTTGGCTGATAACTTGCCACCAACGCCCGACGTTTTGGAATTATTGTATTCGGACCATCGCGGTGTATATCAATATTCCATTTCCCAGCCGAGAATTGCTCCTCGAACGTGACTTGCTCGTCCACGGGTGCGGTTGGCTGGGCACGTTCAAGTGAGAACGGTGAGACTTGAACAGTTATCAGCTAGCAATGACGTCTAAAATAACTACCATCTTACAAATGCGATCCATCTCAAGCTCAAGCCATAAAACGGGTGGGTGGATGGAGATTTGACTGTAAGACCATCGTTTTGACCAAGTCCCAGGCTGATGTCGTCAAGTCGGAGAGCCAAATTAATTATTACTTAATCTCTGATCTTGTGGCGTGTTGAAGTCTATTTGGTCACTTTGGTGGCAAAACCTGCCCTCCGCGACCTCGAGTTTGTGTTCCCGGTCACCATTAGGCGATTGTTTCATACTAAGCCTCGCCTCGAACCTGCACTCCTATTTGTCATCTGCGGTCTTTGGGACCTGTAAACTATATCTTATGCTTGGATTTCGAGTGTTTTGACCCATCCTTACAACTCGGTACGCTAAGTTCTGACCTGGGAGTTCACTTAGAGGTCTATGAGTTGAACTAAACCCGTTCGCCCCCTATGGAATTGGATAGCTTGCCATGTCCTTATAATGCATATCTCTAGCTGTCTTAGGTGAGGAACACCGCCACAATCGTGAGTGCTTCACCTGGTACGCTTGAGCCTTTGAGCGCATATCTGCCAGTGCTCACGCTGGCTTGCTCCAAAAATAAACCTCTTACTGCCACTACTGAGATCACTCGCTCGTTGGGCTCCTGCCTTCAGAAGCTATCTGGTCTCCGCTCCCTTGTTTTTCAAGACAAATCC
Source organism: Ceratobasidium sp. 395 (assembly GCA_019616345.1). Taxonomy (NCBI): domain Eukaryota; kingdom Fungi; phylum Basidiomycota; class Agaricomycetes; order Cantharellales; family Ceratobasidiaceae; genus Ceratobasidium; species Ceratobasidium sp. 395. The sequence goes on from WSTH01001093.1 coordinate 9,679, forward strand.
CCGAATACTTGACTGGTGGTTATGAAGCTGGAGGAGCAGTTAGCATCGAATCTATAAGACTAGGCTAACCACGAAAACTCTGTGAGCTTCTCAGGCACCCAGGTACTCAATTGTTTTCCACACCTAAAATAATCAACCGGGCGAAAATTCTTTCGGCGCTTGCTCCATGTGGGTGGCTAGCTGTACGGAACCGGGCACTTACCTCAGGCTTACTTCTGCGTATTACCTGCTCTCCTGCACCACATTACTCGCTCGGTGTGATTGGGGGTGGCCTGCAAAATCTCTCACAGTTGTCGAGCGTGCGCTTCCACTTCGAAGTCGCGCCATGACATCATTGTATGCACCTGTCTTCCGCTCTTCGGCAATAAATTACGCTGATCGAGGATCGGACTCTCGAACCGGATATAGACAATAGCGTCGTTCCCGCATCCTTGGCTCAATCTCAGGTGTAAGAGCTTCCATACTGATCCACCTGTGGTGAACGCGGGCGTGGAGCTATTCGGGACACAAACGACACATGAGTTAGTGAGTTGCTTTACGTGAATGGGTAGTGTAGATCTTTCCCTCTTCGTATAACCCACCACCGATTGCACAAGATACTGCCTCCTGCCTTTGCTCTCATCCCTACTCTTGTGCTCGGCTACGTGTTCGTGCCTCACTAAACCTTCATTACAATGTCGGGTACTATCAAGTGTAGCACCTCCTACCGCGCCACCAGGAAGTACGCATCAATATAGCATTGTATCCGCAGTATTGATGTGCTAACTAATCAACCAGGAGCTCGCTCAAGCCACCAAAGAAGAAAAAATTCACAGTTGTACTTGTTGGGGAGGCTGATTCCGGCAAGACTAGTTTCGGATCATTGCTCGTCGATCTCTTTCTAGGTAGCGGAGCACTCGATCTCACTGAGTGGTACGACAAAAGTGAGGCGTCCGGGCACAAGAAGAGCCACAATCCAACGACGGAGGCCACTCTGAATGGCGTTGTTCTCCACGATGGTGGCCCTCTCGTTCGGATCTTCCATACCCCGGACTTAGGCACCAAGGATAGCCCGAGCATGAAGGACGTTGGCGCTAATATTAAGGCTGGCGTCGATTCGATCGATGCGGTCATGGTCGTAGCCGACGGCCACGCTCCCGGCTTCCCGGAGGCCGCGTTCACCGCGATCATGGAGATGTTTCCTCGCACCATTGCTGAAAACGTCGGCTTTGTCTCCGCAAACTCAGATTGGATGGACTGGAAGTCCCAGGCGGGAAGCTTGCCGCCTGAGCTGCGAAATATCAAACACTGGCACTTGCATAACCCGCTCACGACGCTAAAACTCTATTCAAAAGTCAAGAAGGGCCGGCCTGACGATAAACTAGCAGTCGAAGAGCTTCTGGATGAGGTGAAAACACACTACAATCGCGCGGTCAAGACACTCGACGGCTGGGTTGAATGGGTCGATTCGCGCACCGCCCGACTGACCGACGAGGTGTGCAAGCCTTTCAATTTCAAAGAAAAGACTCAGAAGAAGTTCGAGGCGATAACGACCGAGGTAGCCCATTTCAAGGAAGTAGAAGGCGAACTGGAAGATATTGACTCTGACATCAAACGTGCCAACGACGTGAGTACTTCAAACTAGATGTTCGCAGTGAGTCTCTCAGCCGATATTTATTTGTTCAATAGGAAGCCAGTGTAATCCGGAGAAAAATCCCCCAGCCTATTCGCAATATTCCCAGCTTCCCGGTGGGTGGCCCACCCCCATTCGTCGACCCATCTACTCCAGAGCAGCAGATGGCAGAAGCAGAGTTGAGGATGAAGCAGGAGGAGATCTCACGACTCAAGAGCAATCGCGAGCCGATTCAGGAGAAATTCACCAAAGCGGAAAACGCGATAAAGACTACCATATCCGACATCGATCGCCTACTTGACGACTTCCACAAATTCTCCTTCGGTCGAAGCTTCACGTCCACCGTCAATGCTACCATCCAGATGCTCGAGAATCGCAAACAGCAGCTATACTCCAAAGCACACACCGCAAAAGAGCGACAGATCATCGATGACACGATCAAGAAATTCAGGGAGAAGCTTCGCACTGCTGATAAATAATGGGAATTTGACGAGCCGGACCTTTCGAAAGGCTAATAGTTTATTACATGTAATCGATTCATCCTGTAGGCAGTATACAAGTATGAACTCCTAAAGACAGAAAGCTCTCCTCGTACGTCCGAAAATCCGACAAACCACTTGGACGAAAGCCGCTTATCTTGGTGTTTTGTGTGTGATGGCTCGACATGACCCATGACCCCCGAGAACAATCGATCATCTATGTGGAAAACGCAGCCCAATCCTCGCCAGTAAAATCTATCCTCCGTCGTTTGGCAGGCTCCCGGCAGTTCGCTGAGCCAAAAGCCCAGCCGGCTGAGTCTCTGCTTCGAGCATATACTCACGCATATAACATGAGAATCAGAATTTATGGCGTTTCAAAAGCCGAAGACCGGAGTGCTCTAAAGTCGCAGGGGATAGTGACAAGATGGTGGCCTGGGAACGATTTGCATGGAAGATCATCTCCTCGGACCCAGAAATATACCTACGCCTAGGGTTACTACTCCATATCAAAGACCGACCGTCCGGTTTAGAGAATAATAGGATCTCTCCTAAATGAGATATTGAGTCCGTGAATTGTGACGACACTGATGAACTAGCGAGTACTGTAAATCCTACGAGCACCACACTTTAAACCGTCAGCAAGATGTTTGGTCGGAGTACGGAAGGCATGCATATCAGCGGGTTAGACGTGCGTATACTGATATAGACGTTATTTGATCGGGAGTGCAAAAATCGGTTAGTCCTCTTCCACGCTCGAGATGATTGGCTGGATCAACTGTGATGCTCTTCGGACCCAATCTACCGGTATCGATCCCGAAGAACACATACCGTCATCAATCATGCCGAAGAAGAAGAAACCATCAGCTATGATATCGAAGATCACTTGATTATAACAAAGTTTTGGGGGTGATAAACTCCCTGAGCACTACCGTCATCCAGCATGTTCATCTCTGGAGCGTCATTGCCTATGTCACGACAAGCGGATATCATGCTAGACTCCACTCGGACATCATTATCTAGACTTTTGCACCGCTCCGATACACGACCTTGCAACCCCTAATCCCCGGTGCTAACAACAACGCGATCTTCGGCACTTGGTCTTGTTGGATATAATATCCCTCCTCAGCTTAGACTCAACTTCTTACTCGTGCCTCAATGTCTAAGTTTTTCAACCTCAAGCGCTCGGTTACTCTTGTTCTAATCAGCAACAAGGAGGATAGCCAGAGAAAGACTAACCTCATTGTTCTACTGCATGCCGCGCTATCTGGGAAGACTTATGAAGACTTTGCGCAAAATAAACACCCACCCACCCCAGACAGTTCAAGTCCGCCGCTGTCACGCTATCGCATCGAAGCCAAAGATGATCTCGTGGTTAACTTACTAGACACTCCTGGGTTCGATTCAGGGGGTACCCAAACGGATGCTATCACTCAGGCCGTAGCGACACTTTCCACCATCGATGCGTTTGTGGTCGTGCTCGATCAATCCAAGCCCAAACTAGGCGATGGCATAGAACGCGTACTACATGAAATTTCCGCGGCTTTCCCTCGTCCAATCGAAAAAAATGTCGTCTTCTTGTTCACGTCTCCTGATTACGAGGCGGGGGCGGATACATCAAAGCTAAACAGTCCACCATCGTGGGTAGACGTGAGGCAGGTATTGGGCAAGCCAGTCCCTGACATGGTTGGCATACGGAACCAGCTGCGGTCCAGATTCAGCTCGGGAGAGTTCCTCGAACGACTCGAGCACTGCTTCAAGCGATCACTAATACGCCTAGAACCTCTGTGGGCGTACATTGAATCGATTAGCGTGCAAGCCTACGAAATGAAGCATCTCTATCTCCGAGCGGCAGGTATTGAGTCGCAGATCTATCAAACTATGGCCAGTGACCCCACTCTCGAAGACGGCAAGGTGAAATCTCAATCACCTTAGTCTCAAGCCTACGCTGAACATCAGTATGAATTTAGGCCATGGCTCGGATTACTACTCTCGTCAAAGAGTATCAACTGATCTCTGCAAGTCCGGACTTTATCACGCATGTTGAACTTATGATAGACCTTCTCCGTACTGCGCGCAAGGATCCTACCCTGGAGGCTAGTATCAATGAACTCGAAAAAGCGCGCGCTAGACTTCAGGCTTTGAAGAACGAGAATGATAAGTACCTCAAGTGGTACATTGCGTCGGAGGCGTTTTGACAATATTATGACGGCTCTTGTTGAAATGAAATTCAATCTTGTCTATACACACTCCGAGCATGTGTCACCTTGTTGTTGAACCAGCTAGCAAGAAATAAGGATACGTCGGGCAAAATTCTGCGCTCCGATGTTCCGGCGTACTTGATTCGCGTGCCCGTTAGTCTCCGGATATTTTCATGCATTTATTCGTCTTCTAAATATCTAAACGGATAAGTTGATAGATGCTTTTTTGTGTCTACCACAACGAACACTCACTCATTCCTTGTTCTGATCGTATCTAGGACATGCACACCCACTCTGTTTCCTCTTGTTCCCTCGCGAATGTCGCTTCTTCTCCACCTCCTTGGACCTCTTTGTGTTAGATGTGAATTCACCTGGGACTCGTCACGCGACATGTAGAAGGAGCCACCATACCATCCGGAGCCCCTGATATTTATTTCGCGCAAACCAGGCAAACTACTAATAAGTTTGTTTGGGCTTCATTCGCAATATGGTATTCAAATGATACAGCAATTATTTCCCCCAAATCACACCAATGCGTTCAATCGGCTTGTCATTCAGAGCGTGCCCGTAAAACCCTTTCAAGCCACTGAACCCGTCAGGCGCGAGACATTGAACGACTACATCGCCCTCTGCCGCCTTCCTTAGACCTTTCTTTGCATCGCCCTTCACGTCTACTTCCATAGACTTGATCCCATAGACGCCCCCGTCCTTACCCTTCCCGACAATGATTGTGACCCCAACAATTCTATTCGTATAGCTGAGATCATCGAAAACAAGTTCGCCCGGGTTATCGGTGGTATTTGGAACAGGCTTCGTAGTACGACCATT